>CABHPH010127526.1:9930-27163 GCA_902168325.1 Peromyscus nudipes
AGATGCCCATCATCTTCTCTGAAGTAGATTGGTGCTGCCAGGAGCAGACATGTCTCATAGCCATAAAAACAAAACAAAACAAAAACAAAAACAAAAAAAAAACACAAAAAATCTGTTATTAAAACATCTTAAATCCCATATTCTGTAGATCTCTGAAATGTTTGAAGATGACCTGTTTATCTAAAATGTATCTCTGTTTGACCTTGAAAACATGCGTAATATGACTACAAGTTCGATTATAATAACTAACTACTAACTTTCATTTCCTTATATCCTAATTAGTTGGTAATAATAACTTTCAAGGACTAGAAATTTGCATTACATTGTTAAATGAACTGTATAGGTACAATACCTTCAACAAGATTAGAAATGTATGTACAATATTTTCTAACAAAATCAATCTCAAATTTGTATCATATACACAATTTATATACAATATACAAAAATTCAATCCAATATAAAATATTTAAAACTAGTAGTTGCTTTTTAAATGTAGATTCAATAATCTGCCTTTTTTCCTTATCATATCCATATCCTCCATTTTTTCTTTTCAGAATAGATTCAATAATCTACTCTTTTATCCTATCATTTCTATCTTTTTTTTCAGATTCAATAATCTACTTCTTATCTATATCCTCTTTTTTCTTTTTCTTTTTTTTCAAATACGAACCCCAAATCTAATGTTTTCGTTTAGCCTTTTTTCCTGACCATTATCAATTAACAACTTGTAACTAACCATCCTAAACAATGACAAATATTCATAACTCATTGAATGATCAAAAACCACCCACCCCACCTCTTGGGAATGTGGGCATTGTGTTCTTAAAATTACTTCTTGCTGTCTGGGGGTGAAGGCATCTTTCAGGGATACTGAAAAAATTTTTGGGTTAATTGTCAAGTCCTGGGAGAGTTAGCTGTATCATTTGTTGTACAGTCTCTGCATAATTTGAAAGCATAAGGCTTGTCTCAAGTCCTGGCTAGAGTAGTCTGTGAGGTAGTATCATTTCAGCTAGCCATCTTGATATTGTCCTGAGCAGTTTGTAGTACAAAGCTGATCTTTGGGTGGTGTTTGTCAGCTTGGTGGCATTATCATAATCCTTATGGAATTGTTGTTGTGGAGTTCCATCATCTTTTTGGAGACTTCAGAGTTGCTGTTAGGTATGGTCATGGCTCACTGCAGAAAACTGATAGAGACTCAAACCCAAAATCATGTACAGGAAGCTAGATGAAGCCTTTTTTTCTAAAATTAGTTAGTACTCTATATGACCATTAATATCATGACAAAAGTTTAAATATATATATTAATCTTATAAATTTTGATATAATTTATACCTTAAAAAAGTTTTAAAGAGTCAAAATAAAATCAAAGGATCATGAGATTAATAGCAATAGAATAGTCCCTTAATTTTGGTTTTTCTTCTGACCCATATCAGGTGACTCTTCTGACATGATACAGAGATTTTGCATTTTCTTTTAACAAGTATGCTTGGGTTTAGAGAAGGGGAGATATACACTTCAACTCCAAAGCCAGCTTTAATTTTTAATTGAACTGGGACTACATAAAGACCACTTGTGTTATGTGTCTGTAGAGAACAGCAGAATCAAACATTTAGGAAGACTTACGAAATTTTATCCTGTTAGATATGTGATATACCAAGAGGCCAATTTACTTTTTTTCTTGGACATTTTTTTTTCTGGATGATTTGTCCTTTTTCTTCAGTTGTCTCATTTGTCCAGTGTTCTTCAGATTCCTTAACTTTCATTCTCCTGAAAGACAAAAACAAAACCCTTCCCCAACCCTAACTTTGGGGAGGTTCTAAATCTAGCCTTTATCAATTTTGACTTATAATTTCTCCTTAAATTTTTGTTTTATTATCTAAAACTGTTCTATAATCCAGAGCAGTATAGTTTCTTACAATAGCCATTAGGTTCTTAATTGCTCTGGGAAGGAGTTTCCTCTATGAAGACAAGAAAAGACTGAACAGAATTTGACATGGGGGCTTGCAAGAGGTCCCTCAAGGAGTTTCCTGAAGGCAAAGGCAAAGGAAAAAGATTGCCTTGTCTGTCCCTTGTTGATCTACATTCATTAGTCCAGTGTCTGCCTTTGCCATACCTTCTGCATAATCCAGAAGGGAGGGGCATTCTGGGGGGATTATTCCTTGCAAACACATTGTTTCTAGGAATGCCCTGTTTATAGTCCCCTTTTAGGTGACTTTGTTTACCACAATTGAAACATTTGACATTATTATTATTTTTCTTCAGACCTCTGGAAATCACCTCTCCTATGCAAGCATCATCATGCTCATGAGATTCAATATTAATTGTATCTCAGATCCATTTCTCCAAGTGTGCTGATCTTGCCTTTAATGGCCTAATTAACCTTTTGCATTGTGCATTATCATTTTCAAAAGCCAGAGATTAAATTTGTTATCATTCTATTTACTGATGAAGTCAGTCTTTGTAAGAAATCAGTGAAAGTTTTTTTTGGGCCCTGTATAACTTTTGTAAATGACTCAATTTTCTTTCCTACTTCTTCAATTCTGTCCCAAGCATTTAGGGCTGCCATATGTCATAAGCTAGGGTGTGGCCATCATATAAAGATTGCCTTGTATATCAGCATAATTGCTTTCTCCAAGAAGTTGACCTTGGGAGATTTCAATACCTCTAGCCCTACTTCATTGTTCAATGGTCTTAGCCTAATCCTTCCACCAGGTCCTCCATTGTAATTGGGAACCAGCCTCTAAGACTGCTATAAACAAATCTCTTCAGTCTTGAGGGATAATTCTATCACAATTTGACCATGAGTTTAACATCTCCTTCACAAAATATGAGTGGATGCATATGAGACTATTGCTTCTTTGAATCTCCTTAAATCTGACATTTGCACAGGAGTCTAATCAGCTCGTAAACAGTCTTGAGGATATCTATCATGTGGCAGTTCCTGTAAGGCTACTGTATAGATTAAGGTTGGCTGTTTGAAAGCCTTAGGCTGTTTCTCTATAATCTTATAATGCAATGGTGAGATTGGTTCATCTTTAAATTCTTCTGTCTGTGTCTGAATATCTTTAAGCTCTAACAGATTTTTCTAAAACTTTTATCTTGGCACTCATATTAACCAACTGTTTAAATGTTAAAGCAGAAATGATCAAACAAGCCGGGCGGTCGTGGCGCACACCTTTAATCTCAGCACTTGAGAGGCAGAGGCAGGCGGATCTCTGTGAGTTCAAGGCCAGCCTGGTCTACCAAGTGAGTTCCAGGACAGGCGCAAAGCTACACAGAGAAACCCTGTCTCGAAAAACCAAAAAAAAAAAACAAACCAAAAAACCAAAAAAAAAGAAATGATCAAACAATATTTATAATTGACATTACATCTATCCCATCAACATTAATTATCCTCTCATTTAATTTTTCCATTTTCAGCTGTTTAATGTATAGTCACACAGAGACCAAATGTCTTCCATTGTAAAAATATTCCCCATTTTTTATTGTGGGAAAACTTTTCTTTTAACTAATTCCCCCCTTTAAGAAATCCCAATTGACTCACCAAATCTGCTGACAGTGATGATTCAGATGACAGTGTGGCAGCAGTCCAAGGAGGGGGCTCCGAAAAAGCCAAAACCCACCAGAAGAGGAAAGAAGCAAAAGACCCAGTCTTCTGCATGGGGGAAGTGTGCAAAAGTAGCTAACTTTTGCAGTTTTGGAGGCCAAAAACCTATGGAGTTTGCTGCAGAGAGGCTGCAAAAAAACTTTGCCAGCAGGTTAGGGAGTCTGGCCCAGGCGGAGTGAAGATTCTGGCTGAGTGAAGCTTGGGCCTGAGCTGGAGACTGCAAGGCCACAGGCAAAACTTCTGGCTACAGATAAACTTGACATCATGATATCTTGAGGAACAAACCATTACACAGTTAAAGATATTCTTGGGCTAGTGGCACTAATAACCAACCACATTGGAAATTCTTGGCCCTACACATCTTGCCTGATCTGAGTCAAATCAAAGACATGGATCTCCTAACATAAAAGAAAAGACTTGGGTGGAGGAAGGCCCTGCTGTAATCATAAGTTGACTTTCTGGAGACAAACTTTATGGTTTGATCTATAGAAAACAGGACACCCAAACCAAAATTATGATTAAAATAGAGAGTGCCTGAAATTCTTCAGGGACAGTGATCATGACTGAATTACTGCTGAGTTTCACTTCTGGGGATGATGACAGGTTTTCATTTGGAATCTAGATAGTTTCTTCATGTCAGCAATGGGGATGGTTTTGTTCTATTGCTTCTTTGAAGTTATGGGAAGACAGTTGTGTTTGGATGGAGACACTCAGAGTAACCAGTGACTCCCTATTGAATCTTGCAGTAGCCTCTCCTATTAGTCTCTGCCCTCCATTGTCATTTCTTATTTTCAGCCAAGTTCCTTTTTGTTGTTGATTTTCCAGTTTCTGATCTCTAAAACATATAGTCAGTCAGTGATATATAAATTAGCACTAATCACACATTACCTTGTTCTAAAGCAGTGGTTCTCAACATGTGTGTCACGACCCCTTGCCAAACTTCTATCTCTAAAAATATCTACATTACAATTCATTATCAGTAGCAAATTTACAGTTATGAAGAAGCAATGAGAATAATTTTAGCGTTGGGGGTCACCACAACATGAGGAACTGTATTAAAGGGTCTCAGCATTAAGAAGGTTGAGAACCACTGTTTTAAAGTCATGATATACATATACATGCACACATGTATTTATATACATTACATATTATGTTTATCTGTAATAATGTATGTGTAAATGTATTATTTTTCCTCCTTTGACTTTGTATTGCTTTATAATTGAGACCACATATTCCCTTTTTCATCATGCTTAGCACCCAGGACTGTTATCTAGTGTATCTTGCATATATGTGCTAGCTTTCTATCTGGCATATGATTCATTTACAATTAAAACAAGACTCAACAATACACAATGATAGTAAACAAAATACACAAGTTCTGACTCTCAGGTTCTGAAAGTTTTCCAGCATATCTGAGACTGCTAACATGAAGAGAACAAAACACCCAATCCATAAAATCAACCAGGAGGGGGCGCAAAAGAGACACAAACCTGTCAGTTTTCTGCTCACACACCGCCCACAGTGGTTGCTATGGAGAGGGCTAGGCTTTATATTTAGTGTACATCCCTTCCCCCACCAATCTCCAGACAGACTTTCTGCTGTGCAGTTACTATGTGTCTGTGAAGTCAATTCTAGGAGTTTCTCCCCACAGTCTTTCTTTCCATAATGATGAGTTCTAGGAAAACTTTAAAAAGCTATGAAGGTAGAAATCCTGCACTAAAATTCTAGGCCTTTAAAACTCTGGTTTGCTTAGGAGTCAGGCAAAGCTGTTTTGAATGAATATAACTTAGTTTTTCTGGCTTTTGATTAGTATAAGCAATATTAAGAAGTTCTGTATTGTGTTACTAAAATTGTTGTAAGAGTTTTTTTAATGCCTACCCTATAATGGGACTTCTCTTACGCTAGATACAAAGTTGTATTTTCTATTAATCAGGAAAATGTCAGAGTCCTTCTGAATATACTCTTTTAAATATCCATGTATACACATTACATAACACACACATACCTGTAGTATGTATACTATACATAATATATGTCTTTATTCCCATATAAGATGTTCTTTAAATGTTCCAAATCAAAGAAGCATGTCACTGTTTTCAGCATTTTGATTTTGACAATCCAGCTTATTGATCAATTGTGCAGATAAGTATTTAAAGACATTGTAATCTATAACATTCATTGCAAAGCTTTAAGAATGGCACTTTCAGCCGGGCGATGGTGGCACACAACTTTAATCCCAGCACTCATGAGGTAGAGGCAGGCTGATCTGTGAGTTTGAAGCCAGCCTGGTCAGCAGAACAAGTTCTGGGACAGCCAGAACTACACAGAGAAAACCTGTCTCAAACAAACGAAAAGAATGACACTTTCCACATTTTTTTTCATGAGTTCAATATGAGATTGCCTTGAGTATATAAGATCTTGTTTTTAAAACTCTTATCTGAAATTGATAAAATTGTATTTGATAAAGGATGGCAACAAGGAGGTAAGAAAACAAAGAATAAAATAAAAAGAAAATGAAAGATAATATGATTTTGGTATGAATTATTTCACTCGCCTGATAAAAAGCATCTGGAAAAGGAAGTGTTACAGTATATTACATACTCAAAGATGATGATTATACATAGTAATATCAAGTAAGCTATTCTTTTTTACTCTGTGTGTATGTGAGATTTGAGTATATACAAATTCTTATTTCAAGGATGTGACACAAATGTCGAGAATTTCCAGATGTGATTTTATGTGTCTTTATCACAATGATAACTTCTGACCTGAGGTAGAATTAGATTTATTTATTTGAATTGATCTTTAAAAATCAAGTTGTGAGGACTGGAGAAATGACTTGGTGATTGAGAATGCCAACTGCTTTTGCAAAGGACCAGAGTTCTTTATCTCTACATAAGATGGGAATAAAGCACTCTAGTACCATACGGGGTGGCTCCAACCACCTCTACTCCAGCTCCAGGGAATTTGACACCCTCTTCTGGATTCAATAGGGACCTGTACTCATATGTCCACATACACCACCACCCACTTCCACATATACACACAAGTAAAAATTAAAAAAGTCTTAAAAATCAAGTCACATGATGATTCCTCCAGCTGAGACAGAGGAAATAATTTTTATGAGGAAATTTATTGGATTTACTTGGTGTGCATATTTGAGTCTGTAACAGAAATATCTTCAGGATTTGCCTTCCCAAGGAAGAACGGGTGTTTTGACTGGTGTCTATTCCCCACATTGTCTATTTCTCTCCTGCACTGAATTAGTTCTGATTAGAATGTAGTCATTCTTGAGTATAGACTCAGTTACTGCAGCTGTAGGGGTTACCTTTTTTCTGGCTGGATAGTTGGGTTATGCAATCATGGAAAGAACAGTATTATGGGTTGGAGAGGAACACACCAATGAATGTTTTGTAGGAACATCCAGATGAGAAACAAATAAACTGATGTTGGCATTCATTTTATTTAAGAAACTAATAAAGCAACATTTGAAAACTCAATGAAAAGTCCCCTTTACTTGTAACTATTTTAAACTTCTAGGGAGATTTAACTGCCCAGTCCTTCTGGGTAATGCAGTCCGTAGAAGCTCATTAGTGCTGCAGATATTTTGCAGATGGATACAGATAACACATGTTTTTGTTTGAGTGGCTTGAAGATTGGGAGGTAGTGCTACCTTTGTATGGTTCAATGAGCTCACTTGAATCAGAAATTCAGACATGTCTGTTCTAGACCAACTTTATTATCCAATAATAGCTTGTTCTTGGCCAGTTCAACAAGATCAGTTTTTCATCTTCTGCATATCTTACATCTTACAGGGTGATGTGATCAAATGGAAGAACTTAGGAAAGAAAACCTAAGGTGCTGTAAAAATATCTGTCATCTTTATTAAAATCATTTGTTGATGTGAGAGTAATCAAGTACATGGTCATTGTATCTATTTTGAATTCTTAAATTATACACCAGAATACACAAATTGGAAATTATAAACCTTAACTTAGAAGCCACCAGAGTGCTGTGATCTTTAGGAAGTGGAAAAAATGCAATACTCATTAGGGTGTTTGTGGTGATTACACAGATAACCTAAATGGGTTATCAAATTCAGTCTTTCCAGATTGACCACATGCAAGCCAACTGGGTTGAAAGAAAATTTCCATCGTTTGTAAGGACTGCCATATCCAGCTAGAACTCTCTTCCAACACAAGCAATTCCAATATCATGCAGTGCTCTTAAGCAATTAGTGATTCTCAGGGAATACCAGCCTGGGAAGAAGAATAGCATATTGATTGTTTCAACTTGATATTTCCCCTGACTTGCTCTTATTCACTGATAGTTGTATATCCCTCAACATGTGTAAGTAGCTACAGACTTCTTAAGATCTGTATTATCTACAACCAGGAAATTTATCTTTTTTACTACTCAGTGGTTTCCTATGCTCTGTTTTCTTTTTATCTTTGACACTATGCAGTGTGCTCCCCGCCTCCCAAGATAAAAGGAAAATCACCACCCTTGCTGCCAATGCTACCATGTGGAAATGATTCTGGAAGTAGCAGTGCCCATGCCCAGGCCGACAGCGCCTGTGGCTCAGTGTTTTGATGGCCCTTTAGAAGTCTCCACTGAAGTCTCCTGCTGTCCTAGTTCTGAACTTGCCTTGTGCCCTTCTCTGCAGCCTAGATGCTTCTGTTTGCTCTCTTGTGGATGCATTCTCTTTCTAGTTCTCAGCCATGAGTCAGATGCACCGAGGAGGACATAAGTGATTGATAATGTGCTACCTTTTAGTTCTTCAACCTTTTGAGTCTGTCACATTATCCTTCACGTGTGCTTCAATTCTTTTCCTCAGTGGTTTTTAATCTAGGTGAAGGGGTCTAGTCTCTGTTATATTCCCCAACAAGTACACTGTAACACGAATCTTAAAAGGTCTTATTAAATAAAAAACTCAGAGCCAGATATAGGGTTGAAAGCCTTAGAGATCAGGGAAATAGTGAGAGCCACAACCAACCTTACCTCACCAGCTCTGCAACTTCCAAAATTCGAGCACTTCCTGTCCTACCCGCGCCTTTATTGCCTTGCAGTTCTACCCTCTCATTGGCTCTTAGCCCAGCTACCTCACTTCCTTGCCATGCCTGTCTGTACAGACCTCCAGGTCTCTATGTTTGGTACTGGGATTAAAGGCATATGTCACCATGCTTGGCTCTGTTCCCTCGTGTGGCTTAGGACACACAGAGACCCTGCCTGCCAAGTGATCAGATTAAGGGTGTGTGCTGCCACTGACTGACTTTTGTGTTTACTTTAAATGGCTTGCTGTTTCCTCTGATCTCCAGGCAAACTTTATTTATTAACATACAAATAAAATATCACATTTCAGCACAAATAACATATCACCACAGTACACTATTGAGTTCTGTTCTTCAAGTGAATGTAGTTTAGGTTAAAGTTTATATGCTTTATCCCCAAATACCACACCCCAATAAAAATCTCTTTATTGTACCAGTTTAGCCTTTTCCTTCAGTTTGAATCTTAGATTCTTAGTTTTCTAATAGTGCTTCTTATACACACAGGTCACAGACAACCTTTCCAAACATCACTGCTCCAATAAAAAGTAGTTTCAATTTTAAAGTAATGGTGGTAGTGTTTCATAGACCGCCCCCCTTTTTGTCTGTCAGCTCAAAATTTCCAATTTATTTACAAAATGGAGTATGTTATTCTAAAACATGACCCCTCTCTTCTACAGGTTTCCTTTGTTCACCAAGGCTACACACTGAGACACAGCAATATTAATGGTGTCTAGCACAAACCCATTCTCAATATGCCCTAGTGTTTCTGGAACCACACAAAGCACACATGCCTTTCAAGTGATGCACAATATTGAAGTGCTATAGCAGCTCCTGGGTTACCCTGGCTCAGAGGTTTTGAGAGATGCCAGGATTGGCTAAGGAACTTCTTTTTAAAAAGATGGAAAAAATTCCATGGAAGACAAACATAGATCACTTAAAAATCATTTTTATTTCATTCCTTTTCAGCTTGTCAGTCCATAAATATCAAAACCCACTTTTAAAAGGTATGTAAGGCATATTTGTATTGGAAGATAATAGTGGAGAGTTCAAGAACCATTTAGACATTGGATAAATGTCATTTCAAAACAAATGATTTTATTACTAGTTGAATAAAATCCCAATAATCAAATTTGATGTGTCTTATAGATGACATGTAAATTCTTTACTTAATACACGAGCATAAATGAGCATGTTTTTTCAATATGTTTGTTCTCTGAGTTACCTTAGGTAATGTCATCATAAGATTCTTCTTTTGTTGTGGTCCCCAACATATTTTGGGAAGGAAGGTTTCCATAGTTGGTGAGTTTGAGAAAGGCTTCTTACTGTATTCTCAGAGGTTCTGTAAGGAGAGAAGAAAAATCTGCTTAATTTATTTAACTCATGTTTTAAAAACTGATTGGGCCACATAAACCGTTCCTCCATTTAAAAATTAATTGACATACATTAATGCCTACATTTATAGGTAGCAGTGTGATATTCATTAACAGTGGTAATGGTAGATCTTTTGTGTTCAAGAGACACACTTAATAGCTTGTTGAAAAAATGTTGGTAGTTATCTCCCTGTTACCCTGTTTCATACTCCTCAACCAATACTTTTGAAGGAATGAATCATTTATTCCACTTTCTGCTTTAATATACTTTTCAAGCATTTCACTGGTTTGAGTCAGCAGTCATTTTAATATGGCATACATGGATATCCCATTCTTACATTTTCATATGCATTTCTTATATGAACTTCTTTGGACAAATACCTTGGATTTAAATTTTTTGACACAGCAGAAGGTCAATCCAGAAAGGATGTAAAAATAGATTTTTGAAATGTAGTTCTCGTCAGTGTCTCAGGACAATAATTTTGAGTCTCCTGTTTAGACAAATGCTGAAGATGTGGGGTCTTCAGTGGTCAAGCATCTCAGAGAAGCAGTGGATCTCATCCTTTTCAATGATGGGAGATACCTTCTAGTGTTAGCCCTTCGTTTGCTAGCTGCAGGTGTCCAGTGAGACAGCACTGGCTCAGACCTCCTCGTCTTGTAAATTTTCCATTTACTTGAGGCTTCTCAGACTTTCAGTGGTCAGATTTAATCTGAAATTCATTTCTGCTATTTTCACCAAGAGCAAAATTCTGCCAGTACTGACTCTGGTTTTGTGAAGCACAGATGCAGAGCCGACAATGCTTACCATGTGGTCAAAGCGTCTCCCAAATACTAAACTCTACCAAAATACTTTAAGACAAAAAGTGTGTGTGGTGTCTGCGTGTTGTGCGTGGGACAGCAGCAGGGTGGCAGAAATGGAGAGGATGCACTGTGATGTACTTAATAGGCTAGAAAATACTCTTGTCTTGAGCCTTCAGGAAAAATAAAATAAGCAAAATTGTCATCTTTTTCAAGAAATCATTGAAAAACTTTTTCCTTCTTTTTGGAGAGCTGTAAAGTAGGCTGTGAAATGGGTTGGTGGTGAAAGATGAGCTGGGAGCAATTATTTCCCCATGTCCTTGCTGACTTGGATACCGGTAACTTTTCTTAGCTGAGGACGATCTAACTGAAAATGCAGATCCAATGACTAATGCCCTGGGTGTGTCAAAATGGCAGGCAGGCGGTGTTTACAACTCATCTCTCCATTTAGCCCCTCCAGCTGCATCCAGATTTATGGTGGTTTCCTCTAGACTCATCAAACTAAGTTCTTTCGAAGGGAAATGCAGATTCTCCTGAGACTACCTGCAAGAATCCCCACCCAGGATTTTTGGTTGGGGAGAGGGTTTAAGAAGGAGATAAGTGCTGCAGAATTCTGCCCAGCTGTGTAGTCACATTTATAAGAAGAGTCACACTAACAAGATAATTGATGCAAAGAAAAAAGAATTATCAAATATGGCATTGTTTAGAAGCATCATAATATTTCATTATTTTTTTCTCAACTTCCTATTGTGCCTTTATGCATTAAATACCAAAGAATCAGAAAAGACTATCCAATTGGAAAGCGGTTGTCAAGAAATGGTCGTGCCATAATCACCATTATTTTAAATAACAAGATCCTTTCTTAAAGAAAATATAGCATGGTGTCTGATATTTAATTATCCATAGAGTTACTTTTTACAAATATCTGTATAAGAATTTGTAATTAATTAATCACCACAGCGCTGACACAAGTTGGAAAGTGGTAGATATATATTTATGTATTTTTCTGCAGATGGAAACAGTAAGAGCAATCCTTATGACATATACTTGACATTTTCTTCTTATTTATAAGAATAGGCAGCTGTTCCTGGAGGTTGACATATCCCTATGAGAAATCTACTTCAGACTCGGAGCCCAGGACCAGGGAACACTGAGTTTTAGCATAAAACCAAAACCTTACATGCCCTTTGCCAGCTTTGAGTCCTTACTCTCCCATAACTCTGTGTCTTCTGGAGAATCGTCTTTTAGTTCTTGTTTCCTTAATATGTACTTTTCGACATTCCCACACCGGGGACTTAATGTCACCCATCCCTGATGCACCTCAATTCTGTCTCCTCAATGTCTCTCAAATGAGTTGGGAGAAGTCTTATCTCCTAAAGAGATTATCTTTGCATCAACCTTCTTGTCAGATTCCTTTCCTTTTTTGGGGGCTCTTCTAACCTGTACTCCATACAGCTTTTAGAGTTAGATATCTATAATAAGAAAATGCATTAAGTATTTTATTAATCACTTATTTAACAGGCCATTTAATTCTCATGACAGTATCATTATTCCACTTGTTAGGTAAAGAAATTATGGTGGAGAGAAACTAAGTTGCCCATGGTTCACACTAACAGTAGACAGAGGCAAGACTTGAACCTTTAATAATCTGAAACTGACCTTTTCTTTCTCAGCATTACACTTTATGAAACATCAAGCCATTCCCATCATGGTACTCATTATGCAAATTCTGCTGTTTCTATCATTCTCAAAATTACCAATGTGGGAAGACAATAGTTTTCTTTGTACGCTCTTGTTCTGCTGAGGAAACACTAAGAAAAAATCTCCATGACCCAAATTTTGTAACTGATTTAGGGCACTGGCTGTTAATTAAATCCATCTATAAAGCAAAAGTGTTCAGCCATGTGGGAGACACGGTGAATGGATTGATTTGTAGGTCGGGTGAATACAAGCATTAGGTCTTTAATTAACTGTGGTTGTTTAATTTGGTTAGTTAAAGCACCATATGAATGAAGTCACATTGTGAACCCTGTTCCTGTGTGGGCCTGTCTGTTTAATCATGCTTGCACCCTTAACCTTCAGCAGCCCCTTGCTAACTAACACACACTATTAACTGAAAGCCAAGGATGGTGTGAGTGGAAAAGTGCAAATCCCTCCTCATGCTTGGAAAGAATTATCTAACATGCACATCCTATTGATGTTGGTACAGAAATAGGGCACATTAATTAATCTGGTTTCAGTTCTCCTGAATAATTCATTGTATGGCAGAATGGCATGAATTGTACACATCTGAATCTCTTCTGAAAAATCACTTTAATAAAAAATTTAACAAATTAAACATTGAGGTGCAACCAGTTTATGGAAAAATAGGAAAAAAAAACCATGTTGATAGTCTCGGTTTTAAAGAATATCTGTTCACTGATCTAGCTAGGAATGATGCATAGTAACTACTTGAACATTTCTCTTTGAGGTCTTGATATTTCTTCTATTTAATAATGACTACTTTTCATTCAGGGTCAATGATGGTCATCTGTGATATTGCATTCAAATGCTTGAAACAGGGCTGCTATAGTCGGAGAAAAGGGAAGGAATCCCAAGTTGGTTTTCATCAGATTCCTTTTCTTCTTTTCTAATTAAAGTAATGAACAGTCCACACAAATAAACCACTATCATTATTTAGGTTCTATAATTCAAAGCATATTTAAGTCCTGTTTATAATATTGTTGTTCTAATATTAAATTCTGTTCAATTACTTTAGATGAATTATCTACATAATAAATTGTAGGGAAATGTATATATTGATTCATTTAATGTTTATTTATTGAACCTCTACCAAAGAGATATTTAAAATATATGTATTTATAATACATATTTACATGATTAAGCACTTGTACTTAGGAATACAATTGTGAATAAAACCAGGATTTAACCATTTCCTGATGGAGACTTAAAGTATTGAGGGCATGATAGATATAGATCAAATCATACTTTAAAATTTTTTTATTCATTTATTTTTTTTGTGTATGTATGTATTCCTGTATGAGTTTTTGTACACTAGGGGCATGCACATGCCCAAGGAGGCCAGAGGGCATCAGCTTCTCTGGAATTGACGTTATAGGTGATGGTGAGCTCCTCTATGTGTGTGCTGTGAGCCTAACCTGGGTCCTCTGTAACAGCAGTAAGCACTCAAACCACCAAGGCATCTCTCTAACCTCCACTCTCTGCCGGTAATACTTTTCACACAAATACTTATTGATTACTCTATGTACCAGGCAGAGAGACAGACAACTCACCAAATCCCTACTTTCATTGACCTTTACTCCTGTGAGAATTTTTAACAAACATAAAATAAAAGTATGGAAAATGTGTATGGAAATAAATGCTACAGTGTGAAGTGAAGCAAGAGGATGTTCCGAGGTGGGTGGAATCAACACGCGCAACTTTAAATAAGGTGGTCCATGAGGCGCCACTGAAAATGTGTGCAAAGGACACGAGGAGTTAAGGGTAAGAGCAATCTTGATACTAGGAACAGAGAAGAGCAAAGGTATCCTTCTGAGGCAGAAGCACCCCTAGTGCGTTCTAGGGACTTCACGCAGACCACGTAAGTGATGGAAGAATGAACAAAAAGGAACTTGTATGAGAAAGAGCTGGGCATGTAAAAGGAGGCCAGGGCAGGGAAGAGCTTGGGGGATAAAAAGTGAGAGAGAGGAGGTTCCCATCAATGTTCCATGGTTCTTACCACCTGGCCTACATTTTTAGAAGCTCTCTCTGACTGTTGTAATAAAACTAGTCTGCTGGGGGTTGGAGAGATGGACCAGTGGTTAAGAGCACTGGCTGCTCTCTCAGAAGACATGGGTTTGATTCCCAGGATCCAGCTCACAATCACTGGTCACTCAAGTTTCAGGAAATATGATGCCTTCTGCAGACACCAGGCACGCAGTTGGTACACTGATATGCATGCCATACATGCAGGCAAAACATCTATACACATGAGATTATAAAAGCAATAAAGATAGACGGCAGGTGAAAAGGTGAACAAGGAAACACATCTCTGACCCAGGACAGATATGACGGAGGATTGGACCAGGATGACAGTGGGGGTGAGTTGGGGATGATGGATTAGTGTTTATGTATATTATAATGTATGTTCCCAATAAGTGGAACAATATAATTGATCTCCTATAGAGTCAGAAATATGAAGTTTATTTTTAACAATAGCATTCTATCATATTTGAATGTCAAAATTCTTTAAAATGATTAGTAGATGATTTATATTTTGAAATTTCACTTAAAGCCACCTAATGTGACTCCATGCAAATTATGAACCTTACAATGAGTGAAAAGGCCAACTCAGTGCACTGAAGGCTGTCCAGTAAGGCAGCTGTGAGCCATATGTGGCTATGGAGAATTTACTCTACACTAGATTTCAAAGCTTGCTGGTAAAAACAAATGAAATGAAAATGTATTCTTGAGGTGGTTGGAATGAGAATGGTTTCCACAGGCTTATATGTTTGAATGCTTGGTCCATAGTGGGTGGAACTGTTTGGGAGGCATTGAGAGGTATGGACTTGTTGGCAGAGGTGAGGAACTCAGGGTGGGCTTTGAGGTTTCTAAAGACTGACACTGTTTCTATGGTGACTCTCCCTACCCCCTGCTTACCAATCAAAGTGTGAGCTCTCAGCTGTTCTTTCTACCATGTCTTTGCTTTGCTGTCATAGACTATAATTCTCTGAAATGGTCCAATTAAACAGTTTCTGTTGTAAATCGTTCTCTTATGATCTGCCTCTTTCCAGAAAAGATGCTCTGTAGAAACTTAGGTATATTTTTTAAAGCCAATATACCTCCATAGCAGTACTATATATATATATATATTGTACTATTCTATCTATCTATCTATCTATCTATCTATCTATCTATCTATCTATCTATCTATCTTGTACTATATATATATATATCTTGTACTATATATATAGTACTATATATATATTAGTTAAACGAAAGAAAAATTTAAATAGTGTGTAGAAATTTTGTGCCAAGACTGACTTTATAAACAGATAGTTGACCCGGTCTTGGAAAGTGCAGGCCGTCTTAGTTTTGGGACTGGATATCTATCTAGCTGTGTTCTGGAGAATGTGTGAGGGTCAAGCAGTGCAAAAGGAGAGGGACAGGCACTCAGGTTGAAGAAAAAAGCAGGCAGGTTTCTCATAAAGGTAAATGATCTACATAAGATAAAGGATAGGCATTTGAAAAAAGTCAAGATGAAAAAAAATTAAAAAGAAAAATGGCAACAAAAACACCAGTGTGACTTGAAGAGAGGAGTAAAGAGCCAAATGCGTTCTTCTGGAGCAGTTCCTCACACTATCTGTGCAGATCAGTTTTGTTTTGCAGATAAGAGCAGTGAGGCACAACAAGACAAAGAAAAAAACAAAAAAACAAGAACTCCCACAATGTCCCACATTCAACAAGATGACATCACAACATTGGATTAGCAAACTTCAAAACAGTAGCTTTATAACATTTTATGACTTTTTTTTCCCAAAAGAGGAGCATTTATAAAAAACATAATTTCTGATTTTCAGTTTGTGGTCTCTAACTCTTTAATAATTGTACTATTTGACTGCAGGACCAGAAGTGACTATTTGCTGGGCAGTGGTGGCACACGCCTTTAATACCAGCACTCGGGAGGTAGAGGCAGGAGGATCTCTGTGATTTGGAGGTCAGCCTGGTCTACAGAGTGAGTTCCAGGACAGCCAAAGCTACACAGAGAAACCCTGTCCCCAAAAAACAACAAACAAACAAACAAACAAACAAAACCCAGAAATGACTGTTTGTATGTGGTGGGAAAGGGCTTTTATTGGAAGAGAACTGTTCAGGGTTTGGAAGAAGAGACACTGAAGCATCATATTTAATGGCTGGGCACCAAGAAAGGCCAGTGGTCTCAAGGTTATTTCCTAGCAATACTCAGGATGACTCTCTGCTCTTGGTATGAGGAAAAGTTGCTTGGGACTCAACTCCATTCTTGGGTACCTTCCTACATGTGCTACGTGTTCAACACAGCTACATAATCAATGAACCATCTATGCTTTTTCTGAAGTCTATGTGTAAACATGAGTTGGTTGATCCACATCCCATATACTGTTGTCATGGATCCGCAGGAGTTTCTTTAGTTTGTGTATTGGGAGGATGAGACCTTAATTCTCACTAGTTTTGAAACTGATACTAGATAGAGTATTACTTGTTGGATTTCCCAAATGGCAAATGTTTAACAGCCCACTGATCTGGTAGCTCCAGACAATAGGTACACATGTTTTCCCCTTCACAACCTCTCTTGTCTATTCAAATGATTTTGCCTCATGTAATAAGGTTTTGTCTTACATGCCCATAAATGATCAAGTGTTGAATTTCTA
>CABHPH010127527.1:0-21277 GCA_902168325.1 Peromyscus nudipes
GATTGATTGATTAATTGATTGATCTGGTTTTTCCAGACAGTTTCTTGAGACAGGGTTTCTCTGTGTAACAGCTCTGGCTGTCCTGGAGCTCGCTCTGTAGACCAGACTGGCCTGGAATTCACAGAGATCCACCTGTGTCTAACTCCCAAGTGCTGGAAGCAGTTAAGAGAATTGGCTCTTCTTCTAGATCAGGGTTTGTTCCCAAGAAACTGTCTGTAACAGTTCCAAGGAATACAAAACCCTTTTCTGGCCTCTGTGTGTACCAGGCATGCACATGGTGCACAGATATACATGCAGGGAAAACCCTCATAAAATACTATTTTTAAAATAAAGTTAAACTAAACAATTTAAGCAGCCTCTTTAAAACAGTTGTGATTTCATTAGATCCTTTCTTTGGCTGTAGTAGAGATACAATACGCGCACTTTCTCGTGAGTGATACAAAGGCACACCGAGTCCTGTTTTAAGCTGTGTCTGGCCTCATGACTATGCAAATACAAACACACTTATTGGAATACTCTTCTATTTCCACAGTAACTGCAGCTCACCTGACTCACAAGCTCAGGAATGCCCAAGGCCCTGTCGATTTCCTCCAGGCCTGTGGCATCTGTGTTGCTCAGGATTGTGTGCAGCTGGTCCAGCAAAGCTCTTTCATCACTCTGGCCTTCTGGGTTAGAAGGCGGCCCAAGCAGATCATCCAGAGAATTTCTAAGAAGAGGCCTAGAAAGAGACCTGAGTCAGCTTTAATGCTGCTGGACTGGGGTTGATGAGAACCTGCATTCCACATCCAGGACCACAAAAAAAAAGCAAAAGAAAAGTTTTAACAGTGCTCTTTGGTTACTGTTGTTTTTGTTTAGGCTTACGTTTTCTGAGAGTTTTGCTAAATTCCTTAGTCTAGCCTCAAACTCACATCCATCAATCTCTCCTGTTCAGTGCTAAATGCAGAGACTTATACAATGCTCACATTAATAGCAAAGTAAAAATAACCACTATAAGCTGGGTGGTGGTGGCACACGCCTTTAATCCCAGCACTCCGGAGGCAGAGCCAGGAGGATCTCTGTGAGTTTGAGGCCAGCCTGGTCTACAGAGAGAGATCCAGGACAGGCACCAAAACTACACGGAGAAACCCTGTCTCGAAAAAACATACATACATACATACATACATACATACATAATAACCACTATAAAATGTGTATGGGGGATGGGGGGACCCAAGGCAGGATTTCTCTGTATTAACAGCCTTGGTTGTCCTGGATCTCGCTCCATAGACCAGGCTGGCCTCAGACTCACAGAGATCTGCCTGCCTCTGCCTGCCCTGAGTGATGGGATTAAAGGAGTGAGCCATCACACACAGTGAAAATTAAGCTTTAAACAATGCATAATTTAAAAAAAAAAAAAAAAAACATTTTAGTGGTAGGGATAGGAGTGAACTGTTTTTCCTTAAAAAAAAAAATTAAAAGGTACGATTGTGAGTTCATTCTGTGTTTTATTTTTAATTTGTTTAATAAACTACCACTAAAGCAACATCCCTTGCCCATATCTTAAAACTGTGTATGTCAGTCTAGTCTCGAAAAACAAAAACAAAAACAAACAGAAAAACAGAAAGAAAAAAAAACTGGAGAGATGGCTCAGCAGTTATGGGTTCAGTTCCCAGCACTCAAATGGATGCTCACAACAATGTGTAACTCCAGTTGCAGAGGATGATGCCCTCTTCTGGCCTCCATGTATACTTCACACACAGGATGCATAGACACACATGAAGGCAAAACACCCATATACATTCTTAAATTAATTTTCAGAAAAACTGAGACACAGGAGAACATCACTTACAAAGCAGTGAGAACATGTCTTTACCAACTGCTGCTAATGTATACCTCTCCTTGGGATATTATTGTTACAAAAGGCATCACCACACAGAAAGGCCCTTTGGAAGGCTTGAAGGCTGAACTATAGTTCTGTCTACTCCTCCCCTCCCAGAGGACTCTGCTTGCTGCCTCAGCAGATGGCAAACAGTCAACTATGACATTTCCAACATACTCTTTCAAAATTGTTCCTGCTCAGATTCTTAAATCCAATGCAAACATTTCCCACATCACAAAATAAAGCCCTACCTATTTGGAGTCCCATGAGGACCTTGTTCCACAGACAGCATGCCCTCTGGCCAGGAGCCTGGTTGATTAGATGGTGTTGCTTGGCCATAGGGGTTGACTCCCATTCCCATAGGAATCTCACCACTTCCTGGAGGATCAAAACCAGAGCATGAATTTTCAAAGGAGATAATAGCAAAAATTACCATAAAACATGCAATTTTCATTTAATGAAATGGACAGCTTACTCATTTGAAGCATCTGCTGCTGCTGTTGTTGTTGCTGCTGCTGCTGCTGCAATGTTGGTCTTGCACCTGGTATTCTATTAGAACGAAGAGGCAACGTGGGCACTGAGCCCCCCATGGCAGGTCTTGGCAAAGTGGCACTGTAGTCTCCTGCTCTTCCCAAGGGACTTGATCCCATGGGTTCCAGTCTGCTGGCCTTTGAGTTAGCTAAGCCCCACTCTCCTGAGGAAGAAGTCTGATTCACAGCAACATTTCTGTTTGGTCCTCCTAAAAGGTAGAACTTATCAGGTCTTACCCTTCATGTACAGGGAGAGCCATTATATCTAACAGTGGCTGGGATGGAGCACTGTCCTCCTTAGAGCGGGGCTGGCCAACCACAAAGACAGTGTCTAGACGCCACGACTCCCATACATTCATTACAGGTTAGAGAAGTCCTGAATCAGTGGAATATTTAAGAGTTTAAATAATCAAGACAAAGGAAAGACACCCATGAAAGGAACATTATATAAGTAATAATATTTTAACGATATTACTTGATTTCAATGTTTAAATGTTTTCTGTATTTTAAAGGTACTTCTCAAGGAAATCGCTACACTTAGAAATAACCTACCTATACTGGCACCGTAATTCTCCTGACTATCCATCATTCTTGGATTCCCAGCCAGTGTGGGCTGTTTTGGTAACACAGGGAAAGCACTGCCATTCTTCACTGGAGGACCTGAGCCAATAGAAACAGGGCTATCTAGAGACATGGCTCGGTTATATGGAGGACGAACGGGCTGCAAAGGCTGTGGACTTGGCAAACCTGTTGAGAACACAGAAGCTTACCACATTAATATCCCTTGCTGACTCAATGTTTCAATAATCAAGTGCAAGAAACAAACACCACTAAGCCCCCCACACAAAAGTCTTTCTCATAAAAAACACTACCATCTTTTACAAAATAAGTTATGCCAAAAAGAAAAGAAATAAAAAAAAAAAAAAAGCCCGATTCCAAATAAAGAATTCCAAATAAAGTACAAACAATAATCTGCATGTTGGCAGACGGGCCAGCACTCAGCTGTAGCCTAATATGGTCATGCATGATGTTCCTGCTGGAGTGCCAAGTCACAAGCTGAGGAGTGTGGTCAGTGGCCCATGTTTAGCGTGCACGAAGCCCCGTGTGTAGATCCCCAGTAACACAAAGCAAGGAAGAAGATGGAGAGAGAAACGTGCACCCATGTTTTAATTCCTAGAGATTACTCCACGTGTGTATCTATGATGCATATTCTCTCCTCACAGTTTTACAATAAACAAACAGTTACGCCGCCTCCAATCAAATGGGAAAGAAATGGAAATTTTCCTCCCAACCTTTTTCTTTTTTCAACCTCTTTAACTGCCTGATTATCCATTTTATCTATTTCAGTTTAGGACACAGTACTCTGTGGGGGAGGGCATGGGGGGGGTGTTGGGTGGGGAGGCAACTTCTAGTTGTGGTAGTCATGCCTTTGGCCCTAGCATTCGAGCAGCAGAGAAGATGGATCTCTGTGATTTCAAGGCCAGGGCTACACACAGATACCCTTTCTCAAAGACAGGAAGAAAAAGACAGGAACAAAAAAAGACAGGGGAGGGAGGAAGAGGAGGGTAGAAAGAACTACCATGAGATGGCTATATATTATTCCTTTTTAGCTAATGCAACACACCCTTAACAAAAGAAGGATTAAACATACAATAGGGAAGAATTCCTGTAAAGACCAGAGAGACAGAGAGGGGGGGAGGGGGGGAGGGGGAGGGAGAGAGAGAGAGAGAGAGAGAGAGAGAGAGAGACCGACCAAGCTCTCATGGCTAAATAACAAGATTCTTTAAGCACCAAAATGACAAGTATTTAATCCAGTTTTAATCTTTTAACCCAATTCTCTATGTATAAGAACATCCGCCGGGCGGTGGTGGCGCACTCCTTTAATCCCAGCACTCGGGAGGCAGAGCCAGGCGGATCTCTGTGAGTTCGAGGCCAGCCTGGTCTACAGAGTGAGTTCCAGGACAGTCAGGGCTACACAGAGACATCCTGTCTCGAAAAACAAAACAAGGGTTGGGGATTTAGCTCAGTGGTAGAGTGCTTGCCTAGCAAGTGCAAGGCCTGAGTTCGATCCTCAGTTAAAAAAAAAAAAAAAAAAAAAAAAGAACATCCTCTGCCCCGGGACCCAAATATGGATTCTCTAGTAAGTATCCTGGCCACTGGTTACGGATTAGAAGGGGAAACCAGTGAGACAACTAGCAGCCAAGACACCCGCTGCCAAGCCGAATGCTAGATTCCATCCACCCCCAGGACCCACACAGTGGAAGGGGAAAACCAGCTTCCACAACCTGACCTTCCTTTGACCACATATATGCTGTAGTATGAGCACATACACATGTGTGCATGTGTGCACACACACAAAATGAAATTCGATGTAATTTTTAAAAAGGAAGAGGGGGCAGGAACATAACTAATACAAACAATAGCAGTGAGTGCAAGAACCCAGAAAGGCAGAGGTGGTGTTCTGAAGTTCCAAGCGCTGGTGATTGCTGGTCTTGGTGTAAGAACATGCAACTGTGCTGAGAAGTTTCTAGACAGAAGCTAGCAGGGTATTCAGGGACATGGCTGCATCAAGAGCATAAATCCTTGGCCAGCCTAGGCTTCTCAGAAAGACCATGTCACAGCCCCTCCACCCAACTTCACCCCTCAAAAAAGAAAAACTGGTTCTTCCTTACCCAGAGAACTTGGTCCGGCAAACATCTGCTGTTTGGTCCCTGGATGACTGCCATTTGTAGATACAGGATTGTTGTAAAACTCGGAACTAGTCAAATCACCAAGAATAGCATCTAGATTATCCAGGTCTCCAGACACCTGAAAATGAACCTTTTCAAGTTACCCTGCATGGAATACCAGATGCAGCTATTGAGGCATCAGCAAAAGAAACAGCCACAAACAGGAACCCAGTGAAACACGGCAGTGACATCGGGTTCACACTTTTAATCCCAGCACTCCAGTTCCAGGATATGTACAGGGTGCTATAGATCCTCAGAATCTGATCTTAGAATCCCTAAAAAACAAACCTATAGCATAAATTGCCTCACTCTGAGCTTGAGATAGTACTTCAAAAATCACATCCATTAACAACAGCTTCTGCTGAAAAAGACAATGGTTCCGGGGTAACAGCTAGGACAGGCAGTAAAGTGAGACCCTCTCTCTCTCCCTCTCTGAAAACAAACAAACAGCCGGGCGGTGGTGGCGCACGCCTTTAATCCCAGCACTCGGGAGGCAGAGACAGGCGGATCTCTGTGAGTTCCAGGCCAGTCTGAGCTACAGAGTGAGTTCCAGGAAAGGCGCAAAACTACACAGAGAAACCATGTCTCAAAAAAACAAAAAAACAAAAAAAAACAAACAAAAAAACAAAAACCAAACAACTACTCACAGTGGATATCTGACTAACACTCCTCAGATAGATCAAAGGCTGCCTTCCTATGACCTCACCCATCTCTATCTCCACTGCACAGTTTAGCTGCTACAATAAATCACTGGGCGCTGCTCACCAATACCAGCACTTTTTTTGACACTGTTTTGCTACCAAGGTCGCTGACGAAGGGTTGAGAGCTGCCAGAAACCTACATCTCCACATAACTTTGTAAAATGTACTGGTAAGTGGTATTTCACAAGGCATTCCCAGGCACACAGATGTGAATGAGCGAGGGCGTGCCCTATGAAACTCTATAGTCTTTTCCATTCTCCCTAGAAGGGACTTTCTGAAAGTCACAAGAGGCTCACATACAATGTGTTCACATGCACAAACTGATTCAAGGGGGAAAACTATGATGCTAAATCCAACTTTCCTAATAATGTCCACCGTGTGCTTAACAATCCCAGCTTCCCGCTCCAACACAACCACTTCCACAAAAAACTGGCTTCTCCAGACTTATTTATATGACCAGGAAGATGGCTCAGCAGGTGAAGGAGCTGGTCTGCACCAATGACAACCTGAGTTCAATCTCCAGGCCCACACTGGAAGAGAAAGATCAGATACCTTCTAAAGACTCCTGCCACAGGCATGCCATGCACGCTGCACCAACCCCCATACATACACGTACGCACGCACACTCACACACATTCGCTCAGACACAGCCACACTCACACAGACACTTTAGACTCTCACACTCACACAGACTCTTGCACTCACGCTCACAGACTCACTCACAGTCTCATAACCACACACACTCAAACCCTCTCCCTCAGATACTCACACCCTCCTTTTCACTCTCCCCTCCTTCTCTCACACACATCCTCTCTCCCTCACACTCACACCCTCCCTATAATAAATGAAAGTTATATAATAAATGCTACCTGACAACCTATACTAAATGTAAGCTTAAGGTTGTCCTTAAATTTAAAACTAACAGTAGATGGTGTTGCCACATTCTGTTTTTTTATTTTTGTTTTGTTTTTTGAGACAGGGTTTCTCTGTGGAGCTTTGCGCCTTTCCTGGAACTCGCTTTGGAGACCAGGCTGGCCTCGAATTCACAGAGATCCGCCTGCCTCTGCCTCCCGAGTGCTGGGATTAAAGGCGTGTGCCACCACCGCCCGGCTGCCACATTCTGTTTTTAACACGGAAAAGAAACAAACAAGACACAGAGCTGAGCGGAGCCCTCACCTCCTCCCTCGTCTCCGTCTTAACTTTGGAGTCTTTGTCTTGACTGGAGCTGGGATTGGTGGGGCTGCTGCACTGACTCAGCCTACTGTCGCCGCCGCCGTCTGCTGGGGGCTGCAGCTCTTTGGCAAGAGCATCGCTGGGGTCGTCCCTGTCCAGCAGGTATCGGAGAAGGGCATTATTTTCCTTCTTCTTGGGACTCAGTTGCTCCTGCCTGACACTCCCTTCTCCACAGGAAGCAGAACTGCTAGTGTCTTTCCCAGTGGCTTCTGCCGTGATCTTAGCGACTTCCGCTGGTGAGTTGCCATTCTGCAGCAGCTTGTGCAAAATCCGGTGCTTCTCTTGCAGCAGAGACCCATGCACATTGGAGGTGGAGGACACTGCTCCTGATGAGGAAGAGGACACTCCAGAGGGGCTGGTGACACTAATGGAAGAGTCTTTGCAATTTGAATCCAGGGGGGAGTTGGTCAAGGACGAACGGCCTCGGTCATCAGAAGAGCACGTGAGTAGCTGCAGCAGTTTCTTATGGCCTTTGCTTTCCAGGGGACCCCTCTGAGTCTCCGGCCCCTCCCCACTGCTCTCCTTGCTCTCTTTGTCCCCGGGGTGCTCTCTGCTGTTTGACTGACACACTGAACTCTCCACTGCATTCTGTTCACAGTACAAGCCTAGGGGACTCTTAGAGTCCTGCCTGCTCACTTTACTTGGTTGATTTACAGTCATGTTGGGAGAGTTATCCAGTTTGGGGCCTGGTGAAGACAGAGTGGATAAGAGAGAAGTGCCCACACCCTCGCTGATGGCTTGCAAGGCACTGAGGGAGCTGCTGGAAAAGCTGTGACTCCCTGCAGTGCCAGCAGATCCCATGGGAGAGTTCACACCTGCATGTGGAGAATGACCAGGAGAGAGACAGTCAGACATGCTAAGAAAACAACTTCAAAGCTCCTAGTACAAACAACAACAGTGGTATGGGAAGAAACCCCAAGCAAGAGAAATGCTGCTGTGGCTACCTGCAATAGGAGAGAACTGGTGTGAGGCCATCTTTGGGCTCCCGCGATTACGAGGAGAAATCATGATGTTTTGTTGGCTGGGGCCAAGACCAGGACTGCCGTGCGGGGGGCTGCTCATGTTGAGCCCATAGCTGCTATTCTGGTAGGAAGACGGTGACTGCATGCTTGGTCCTGGGGTCAGCGAGGCTATGCTACTGGAAGGCCCATACCTAGCTCCACCCATCTGCCCCGAGTTGCTGGGGTCCGCCACACCATAGGTCCTGCTGCCCAGTGTCTGGACACTCTGATTGGGAGACATGCTCACGCCACACCCTGCTGCAGGAGGTCGGATGCCTTGTCCTACAGAATTTGGGTTCGGTCTATACCCATTCTGTTCTCTGCAAAGAAACACATAGGTTTTTACTTGAAAACCTGCAGCAGTGCAAAAAGGAAAGGTACAAAGGGAAGAAGCTAGAAGGAGAGAACTGCCCAAGAGCACACACTAGGTGTCACTCCAGTACCAATTTGGTGCTCATCACCATGGCAAGCCAGCAATACTTTGCCATGCTTTTTTAGTTTTTAGGTTTATTTAATTTTATGTGTACTGGTATTTTGTGTGCATATGTGCAATTTTACCATATGCATGCCTAGGGCTTGTGGAGGTCAGAAGGCATCAGTCCCCTGGAACTAGAGTTACAGATAGTTGTGAGCCACCATATGGGTGCTAAGAATCTGATCCTCTGTAAGAATAAGTGGTCTCAATAACTGAGCCATCTCTCTAGCCGCTACTTGTCCTGTTGTGTTTTGTTTTTTCCAAAATCCACTTATTATTTTGAGAGAGGATCTCACTAAGTTACCACGGTTGGCCTTGAAAGCATCATTAACTCAGTGAGAACTTGAGATCCTGTTGCCTCCCTCAGGCCCCCAGGAAGCTAGGATTGATTACAAGTCTACACCACCAGGTCTGAGTCTGGGGGCTGTTTGGGTTTCTTGTTGTTGTTGTTTTGTTTGTTTTGAAGTGGGTCTCATGCAGCCTAGGGTAGCTTTGATTTCACTATGAAGCCAAAGCTTTCCTTAAACTTCTCTTCCCGCCTCCATCCCCAAGTGCTGGGAATCACAGGAGTCCATCACCACACCCAGTTCACACCATGCTAGGGATCGAACCTGGGGCTTCATGCAAGGCAAGCATTTTACCAGCTGAGCTACCATCTATCTCTAACCCCTAACAGTTTAAAGGAGTGCATGACACTGAGTGGCTCTAACAGCCATGGCACTGCAGCCTCTGAGGACTCACTACAGCTGCCCACACAATCAAAGGATTCTTCCTTTTTATGCAGTTAACTTTTACCACTAATGATGGTAATGACAGCAATGATTATTACCCTTTATTTTATAAATACCTCACTAGAAATAAAAGCTAACAAGGTATCCATTATTATCCAAACATACCACAACCTTCACCCTATGCCCCACAACCCACACCCTGACCTTACCCAGGAGTCAATTATTTAGTGGAAAATGTGAACTTTAGATAAAAAAAAAATACAACCTTAAAGAAAACTTCTGAGAATCTAACTAAACTTCACCAAATCCAACAACTTTCCTGACTTTTCTCCTTTGCATATCAACAGCAACGCATCCTGAGGACGTGGGTGCACTTAGTGTCATCACCTCTGAAGAAAGTGGGTCGAGACGAAGCCATGTCGATCATTCGTTACAGAATTTCGCAAGAGTTTGCTTTTCGTCTGTGCACTCACAATAGTTCCATCCGCCAATGAGAAGCGATACACTGGGGTCTCTGCATGGCCATGAATATAAGCTATTGGGGAAAAGCATATTGTTACTGGTATCTGAGACTAGACCAAAGCATACAGAAACAGACAAGAGAGAATTGTGCTTCAATGACCAAGTTTTATAGGCCATGTGGACATGCTTGTATATAGTATAAATCAGCTATGCTCAAAAATCAATCCTCTCCCACAACCACAGGACAAGTGCTGTCCACACAGGGAGTGCTTTCCAGCATCAAACACCAGCACCAGGATCAACTCCAAATGCCTTTACCTTCTTGATAGTGACGTTTCTGCGACCATGACTGCCCATCATTCATACTGAAGAATTTCTGGATACATCTTCGGATGGTATCTTCAAAGCCAGGCCTCATGGAAGATCTGAGTGAGTTTGTATCTATATTGACAACCTTTCCTATTAAAGAAAAAAACAACAGATTTCAACCTGGCCACAAGTACCTATTGCTGCTTAGCTCTGGCTAGCACTTGAGAGTGAGATAAAGGAGTTGAATCTCAACTCTGCCTTCCATCCTTACAGCACAGCAGGAAGCTGATCGCAATCTGCATGTCCCTCTATGGAACAGAATGGTGTACTCCATCTGGTTCTAGGGGAAACAGTAAGAAGCATGCCACTGTTCTTGATGCAATTTTATAATGACCAAGAGTTGCCTTTGCAGTCAGGAAAGTCTTGGGTGAAATGAGTTTGTTTTTAACTGCGAGTCACCAAAGTGCTTAAAGAAACTTTATTTAGCTATACTTAGTGTTATTTAGGAGAAAACAAGACAACTGAATCAAAGAGAGAGAGAAAGTGAGAGTAAGCACTCAAGGGACTGATTCTGAAAGACCAAATAACAAATAAAAATGTATGTCATTGGGAGGTGGAGATAGATAGCTCAGTCACTAAAGTGCCATGAAGACCCATGTTCAATTCTCAGCACCCCAAAAAGAAGCTAGGTGGAGTGTTGCAAACTTGTAATCTCAGAACTGAGCAGGCAGAGAAAGGAAGCTCAGAGGCTGGCCAGCCTGCCTAGACAAATTAGGTTCAATGAGTCTTTAAAAACTGGGGGGTGTGGCTGGGCGGTGGTGGCACACACCTTTAATCCTAGGCAGAGCCAGGTGGATCCCTGTGAGTTCAAGGCCAGCCTAGTCTACAGAGAGAGATCCAGGACAGGCACCGAAACTACAGAGAAAACCTGTCTTGGGAAAAAACAACAACAACAACAAAACAGGGGGTAGGGGGCGGAGTAGTGTCTGGAAAGTTGCTAAGAGCACTGGCTGCTCTTGAAGAGGACCCAGGTTCAACTCCCAGCACCCACATACATGGCAGTTCACAGCCCTCTGTAACTCTATTCACAGCAGATCCAACCCTTTATTCTACATGCAGGCAAAGCAATCACAACAAAGTAACTGAGGTGGACAGCAAGGAGCAAATAACCAAGGTCTTTAATTCAGGGTTCCTGTGGCCAAAAATGAGCAGATCAAAGCTGGGATCCCAGCATTCAGGAGGCTGAGACAGGAGTTCTAAATAGGAGTTCCAGGTCCAGGGTTCCATTCTGAGGTCCTGCCTTTTTTTTAAAAGATAAAAATTTTTAAAAAAGAAAAAAAAAACAAACTTTTTGTTTATGACAAGAATTACTCTCCAGGCTGGAGAGATGGCTCAGAGGTGAAAAGTGCTGACTGCCCTCGAGGAACACAGGCTGGGTTCCAACACCTACATGGCAGCTCACAACCATTATAACCCCAGTTCTGAGATCCAATGCTATCTTCTGGCCTCAGAGGCACCAGGCAGGCACACCACAGTACACAGACATGCATTTAGGTAAAACATAACCGCATGAAAAATAATAACAAACATAAATTACCCTCATTATTAGATTTTCACGTATTTTTGAAAACTTGTATCAGTATAGAAAATGGGTTTGCAGCTGGGCGGTGGTGGCACACGCCTTTAATCCCAGCACTCGGGAGGCAGAGCCAGGCGGATCTCTGTGAGTTCGAGGCCAGCCTGGGCTACCAAGTGAGTTCCAGGAAAGGCGCAAAGCTACACTGAGAAACTCTGTCTCGAAAAACCAGGAAAAAATAAGAAAGAAAGAAAGAAAAGAAAGAAAAGAAAGAAAGAAAGAAAGAAAGAAAGAAAGAAAGAAAGAAAGAAAGAAAGAAAGAAAGAAAGAAAGAAAATAGGTTTGCAGTTACAAAAAAGAAATACTAAATTCTCACACAAAATGCTATTTTGGGGGCTGGAGAGATGGTTCAACATGTAAAGGCACATTCCCACTAATTCTGATGATATGAGGCTGATATCTAGGACCTACATGGTGGAGAGCACAAAATACTTCCTCTACATTGTTCCCTGACCTCCCAGCTACAATACGGGGCATGTGCACACACACTGCATTGTATGTGTGAATGGATGGATGAATTTCTTTCATATTTTTAATTTTTTTCATTTTCTATGTGTATGTATGTGTGTGAATGTATGCCATGTTTGTGCAAGTGCCCAGAGGCCAGAAAAGGGCACTGGATTCCCTGGAGCTGGAGTTACAGGTGGTTGTAATCTGCCCTGCATGGGAGCTGGGAACTGAACCTGAGTCCTTTGGAAAACAGGAAGCGCTCTGAACCTCTGAGCCATTTCTCTAGTTCCATAAATCAATGTTTTTGGAAAGTGCTATCTGGCCTGGCGGTGGTGACACACACCTTTAGTCCCAGCACTAGGGAGGCAGAGGCAGGCGGATCTCTGAGTTCGAGGCCAGCCTGGTCTACAGAGTTCCAGGACAGCCAGGGCTACACAGAGGGACCCTGTCTGGACAACAAAACAAACAAATGAGGGGAGAAGAGGGGGAGGGGCGAGGTGCTACTTGAAGAAGGGACCAGTGCCTTTACATTTGATTATCTTTTATTTGGGGGAAAATAAGTACCAACTATATTCAGTTGCCAAGGTTTTTAGTGGAATTCTTTTATTTATACTCATATAATAAGCGCCGGCTTAGGTGAAAGCTGGCCCTTGGCAAGCAAAGTGCTTACTGATGACCTGTTTCATGCTTGGAGCACGTAGTAGAAGAGTCTCCTCTGACAGTTTCCAGGGGCAGGCACACAAGGCTGGCTCACCTGAAAGGTCATGCCTGGTGATAAAGCTCTCAGGACTCGCTGGGAACGCCCTTTCCCCTGTAGTCACTCGGCGGGCCACACAGATCATGCAGCACTGGAGGTCTACAAGGAGCAAAGGGTCGATTACACTCGATCAACAAGCGAGCAAGGACACAACGGCAGTAAGAAGAGTTGGGATCGACACAGTGCGTCCTAACTCCTACCTTCCCCTTCTTCCAGCATAGCTCGAGGCTGAGACAGGGCGAAGCACTGCATTGTTTCATATCTCTGGCGAGTTTCAGGACTGGCATTCATGTCTTCCAAAAGATCATGTGTTTTCATCAACATACGACAATTAAATGTATGGCTTTTTTGTCTCTGGGTCTCGTTAGTCCAAGAAACTCCATTAACTTTTGGGGAAAAGAATTAAAATTTGAAAACAAATTAAAATTATTTCTTACAAGCCAGGTAAAATTCAGTCAAAAATTATCAAGAATCCAAGCTAGGGTTGAGGTTGGAGAGATGGCTTAGCAGTTAAGAGTATCTGTTGTTCTTTGCAGAGGACTTGGGTTTAGTTTCCAGCATGACATGGTGGCACACAGTCACCCATAACTGCAAATCCAAGGGATGTGATGCCCTCTTCTACGCATATGATTCACATATATATGCACAGTCAAAACACTCATCAGACACACCAAATTTTTAAAATTCAAGTTAGGGACTAGAGGGATGGTTCACTGGTTAAGAATAGTTGTTGTTCTTCCTAAGGACCAGAGTCTGGTTCCTAGCACCCATATCAGGCAGCTCCCAAGCACCATTAAGTCCAGTTCCAGATGATCTAATGCCCTCTATTAGCCTCCAACCACACTGCAGTCACACATGGCATTCATTCACATAGATACATACACATTAAGTTTGTTTCTTTTTTTTTTTTAATCTTTAAGATTTGGTGGTGGTGGCACACTCCTTTAATCTCAGTACTTAGGAGGCAGAGGCTGGTGGATCTCAGAGCCAGGATTGTTACATAGAGAAAGCTGTCTCAAAAAACCAAAATAAAATATAAAATAAGTAAATAAATAGAAATTAAATAAATAAATAAATAGAAAAGGAAAAAACAAAAACCAAGGATCCAAGCTCTAAACTGAGTGTGTGGGGCCTGCTGCTGGCCCAGCTTCTAAGAGGGCTGAAATGAAACAAGAGGGCTGGAGGGCAGCCTGGCTAACATGAGACCCTATGCAGACAACAGAGGAACAGAATCCAGCTATGTTTTATCACCACACAGACTCCAAGTGGTGTCACCTACATACTGACATTTCAGAGCGACAATAAAGATATCTGAGTAAGCTCAGCCTCACCAGAAGTCCCAATCGACATTTGGGCCCCAGGAAAACCTGAGTCTGCTGAGGCCATACTGAAAATGCTACTGGCAATCACTTGTTAAGTCTCAGCTCCTAGCTTCCTAAAAAGCACATTCAATTTCTTAATAAGTAAGAAAAAATTAAACGTATTTAGACATATTTCTATGCAATACCTGTAGCCAGATATGGCAGCACACATCTATAATCCAGCACAGGAGAGGAAAACAGGAGGATCATGAGTTCAAGGCTAGCCTGGACCACACAGTGAGACCCTGTCTCTCTCTCAAACAAAATACAAAACAAAGAGCCCACCTGTGGATTTGGGCAAGTGTTTAAGGAAGTCCTTCCGGTCCTGCTCATGTAAGATGCTGTAGACACTTGTGTTAACCAGGTCTTCCTGCTTATACTGCAGATACTGTGTGACATTTTCTGACACAAATACAATGTTGCCATCTCGATTCACCACAAACAGAAAACCATCCAGTGCCTGCAGTGGGGCGTGTAAATACAGACTACTATGAAAACTGTATCCCTATGTCCCCAAAGCATTAAAGCCCTTCCCCTCTTTTTGCAAGGGTCAGGGTTACATTTGCAAAAAGAGTCTTTTTAAAGAGTCAGTAAGTATTAAAGAGGACCCAACTCAACATAACTGGTGTCTTCTCAAGACAGATAACAAGACACCAGGGATGCATACTCAGAGAAAAGGCCATTTTAAGGCATGGTAACAAGCCAAGGAGAACTCAAAAGAAGCCAACCCTGCCAACACCCTGATCTTGGACTCCAGTCTTCCAAACTGAATAAATAAGCTCCTGTTGTCTGAGAGACACTCTGGATTATCCTGCCACTGCAGCCTTAGCAGACCAAGACTACGACCTTCTTTGTAAACAGAACTTGAAAGGGAAAAAAACGATGCTAGCCTAAAATTAGAGTGAACTACAAACTAATGCTTCTATTAACATTAGCATGATTATTTCAAAGTGTAAAAATAATTTTACAGGCGGTGGTGGCGCATGCCTTTGATCCCAGCACTCGGGAGGCAGAGCCAGGCGGATCTCTGAGTTCAAGGCCAGCCTAGTCTACAGAGCAAGATCCAGGACAAGCACCAAAACTACATGGAGAAACCCTGTCTTGGAAAAAAAAAGGGGGGGGGAGGGAGCAGGGCATGACAGAGCATACCTTTAACCCCAACATTCAGGAAGTAAAGGAAGAAGGTACAGGAAGGAGTTGAGGTCACCCTAGGCTATCCTAGCAAATTCAAAGACAGCCTGGGCTAACATTATACCCTGTCAAAAAACAGTCTAGGTGTTCTGAGACCCTTAGTGCTCCTCAGTTGAACTAAAGGAATTACCATACTGTTCCTGAACAAGCGTGTAAAGAACTTTAAAATGAATGAACACAGAAGTAGTTGAAATGACTCACTGAAAGAAAGACCAGTTGTCAAGTAAACTTGCTGAAGCGCTCGCCGGCCTGAAGTAGCACTGCGCCATGGTTAATCAGCTCTTCTCAAGGCAATTACTTTAAAAACATGCACATGTTTAATGTTTGAAATTGCCTCACAAGCTGGGTGCAGCTCCATCATAGAGCACTTGCCTAGCATGCATGAGGCCCTGGGCTCCCTCCCCAGCACCATGAATAAAATTCTTCAAGAATAAAGAGCAGAGGGCTGAGGGTGTCCCTTGGTGGTATGGTAACATGCTTGCTTGCCTACTGTGGTCACCTAGCATGTGAGGCCCTTGGTTGCATCTCAAGCACGAAAACGAAAAAATAAAACTACAGTGTTCTGTGCAAGCATCATGGGAATATCCACAAAAGGGTCTGAACTAAAATACACCAAGTAGCACCTCTGGATGCTGGTGACCTGTAAGCTACTCTTCCTCAGGAGTGTGTGTGTGTGTGTGTGTGTGTGTGTGTGTGTGTGTGTGTGGTATTGTCAGAACTATATAGTGTCAGCAAGGGTATTTTGTGATTGCTATAAGAATACAAAGCTATTTTCTTATCTCCAACACCCCCTATATCTACCACATATATACATATATGTATGTCACATGGTGAAACAACCAAGCACAACATGCTTTGGACAGCTACAATCTTCACACCTACCTGTAGTAAAAGTGGTCCTAAAGAATCTTTATCAATGACCCCCTGTCCTGTAGAAGACACATCAGCTTTCTGAACATCATCATCACTGGAAATAGTTTTTCCTGAAGACACAGAAGGAAGCATTGTGGTGAACAGTACCTACCTCAGCGCATGCGCGAGCACGCGTGCGCACATGCACATACATACATACACAGGCGGATAGGTAACATGTACACATACATGCCGAACACATACAGCCTGATAAGAGAATACCACAACATAAAAATAATAAGCTTCCTGGTTTCCCTTTCTGATAAAGATTCTTGTCTTTCAGCCCCAGCTCTCCTCCCACCAGCATGTGACATGGTGAGGAATACTGGCTGTCTACCAATTCTCTGTTGTTTCCTAAAAAGCAAAGCTCGTCAACACCTGGGACTTTAGGGTGAGTCTTACTTAACACAAGTGAGGCCCTATTCAATCCCCTGATCCAACATGGGGGTTGGTGGGGGGTCACTCTGTATTACCTTGTTCTTTTATTTGACGTATCTGTCTCACTGTTTCCTTTAAAATCGCACATTTATCTGGTTTGACATTGAAAGTGTCAATATCGCTAAGATTTGCAGATATCAGCTCAGCCAATTCTTCTATGTATTTGCTCTCCTGCTCCCGTCTCCACTTTTCACCACTGTAGGCAAGACTGGAAAGAGGGAGAAAAGCCACAACTCACACCTCTCAAGAAAGCTTCAAGCAGAATCTGCCCATGTAACACCATTAGCTCTATGTGGAAACAAACTCAACTCAGCCACCGAGAACCGTCAAGATGTGGCAATAAGCCGGGCATTGGTGGCACACGCCTTTAATCCTAGCACTCGGGAGGCAGAGGCAGGCAGATCTCTATGAGTTTGAGGCCAGCCTGGGCTACAGAGAGTGTTCCAGGACAGGCTCCAAAGCTACACAGAGAAACCCTGTCTCGGAAAAATCAAAAAAAAGGGGATAGTACAAAAGTATACATTGTAGAAATTCCTGCAGCTTTGTTCAATGCCACCTCTGATTAGCCACTGGCCTTGAGAAAAATCAACCCCAGTTCCTCCATCTGGAAAATGGAGACAAATCACCTACCCCTGTCCTGGAGCATCACAAGGCAATTTGCGTTTTCGAGACTCAGTGGTCAGCGGATCCAAGGAGCTTTCACCTAGTCCACTCATCTTGAACACAGACCAGCAACTAAGAAAGAAGACAGAACGAGATAAGCACTACAGCATGCATTTTCTATGAAGGTGTCATGTGAAAGAATGGCTGCAGCCTGTGGTCCAAAAGTCCTTTCTCAGTGTGCTTGTTATAGATGAATGTGTTCACACAAGCTCAGAGCTCAGCTGCACTGTAATCACGCTGGGCATGGTGGTGAAGACCTGTAACCCCAGCACTCAGAAAGCTGAGACAAGATTAAGGGTTCTGGGCCAGCCTGGTGTGGTAGTTTAGAAACCTAAACTAAGATACCTGAAGTCAGTCTGGACCACAGAGTAAGACCCTGTGTCAACATAGATATCACAAAATAAATTGTATTTAATAAGATGCCAATCTTGATAAAATTCTAAATTTTATTTATATCCAAGCAGAACATAGATAAAAGCTTATTCTGTGGTTTGGTAAGAACTCTTCAAACTGGGTGGTGGTGTCACACGCCTTTAGTCCCAGCACTCAGGAGGCAGAAGCAGGTGGGTCTCTGTGAGATCAAGGCCAGTCTGGTCTACAGAGTGAGTTCCAGGACAGCCACATCTACACAGAGAAACCCTGTCTCAAAAAACCAAAAACTCTTCAAGTGCTGAGCCCAGACTAGACTACGCAGATTTTTTTAAATATTTTTTTATTTTCTGTGTATGGGTGCTTTGCCTGTGTACATACACATGCACCATGTGTATGCAGTGCCCACTGAGGCCAAAAGAGGGTGTCAATCTCCTGGAGCTGGAGCTAAGAGGCAGTTATATCTCTACCATATAGGTGTGCTGGGAACAGAACCTGGGGCCTCTGACCAAGCAGTCAATGCTCCTAACCACTGAGCCATCCTCCAATCCACAGGCTCTCTTTCTAGGTTGCATTTCTGTCCAGTGGATTATTTCTCTAATATTTATCACCTAATGTTCTTCTTCTAAGTCCAAATAAGCCTAGGCTATATAAACATTACTGTAAAACTCTCATACATTCTACTTAAAGCATGGGTATAACTCCAGACAAACTCTTACATGACAAGGGTTGCCATAAGCCATACAGCAACAATTATTTACATACTGAGTGGTGGGAAAAATAATATATCTTGGTTAAGTTTCAAGCACTAAGAAGATTAAACACAGGGTATTTCTTTTTGAGCTTCTAATGTGAGGTTCTATTAAGTCTCATTTACTAAGCTTTCACGAGTAATAAATTCTTGCTTGAACAGGACAATCACTAGTCTCTAATGTTAAAATGCGTCTAGCATTTCAGCCAGCCAGTCTGCAGGACATACGTCCACTAGGTGGCACAATACTACCAGAAAGGCCAATTTACCACCACCACCAACAACAACAACCCCCACACACACACACAGTCGAACTTAAATATGTAGGTCATGTTTGTTTTGAGACAGGGCCTCATCGCACAGACTGGCCTGGATCCCACTATGTAGTTCCTGCTGGTCCTCAACGCCTGGTCCTCCTGCCTCTACCTCACACTGAGACTACAAGCACAAGCCCTCACACCCACAGTCACACACCTCTGAATCCTCACATGGTTGAATCAGGAATTTCAGACTACAGCATCATGTTGATGGGCACACACCAGTGGCAAACAGCGAAGTCTGGTTCTGTGAAAGACGGAACTACAGCAAATCTAGCTGCATTACAGACCTGGCTTCTCATGTACTTCGTCCAAAGAGCATTTTTAGATTGAGCAGCAAACTATACACTGAGCACTAACATACTTGTTTTCACTTAATTTAACCCAGATTCTGTGTAGTGTTTTCTTGCCCTGTGTTAACCATGGGCTGAAGCTACACACCTGCGTGGAGAACTGCCAGTGAAAAGCAGTTCTTCAACTGGAAGATGATGTTTGATCTGTATTCAGCATACTAGGTCCAACCTTGCTAAGAAATACAAATTGGTGCATAGCACATAATGGACAGTTCATAAATGCCACAGATAGCAGAAAAGCAACTTAGAACGCCTTCCTGTGCTGTCAAAATCCAATCTATGTCTGTGTCACTCAGAAGGATCATCTGTGACAAAATTCAAACTAAACAAGAACCAGGCAGTGGTGACACATGCCTTTAATCCCAGCATTCAGGAGGCAGAGGCAGGTCGATCTCAATGAGTTCGAGGCCAGCCTGTTCTACAGAGTGAATTCCAGGACAGCCAGGACTGTTACACACAGAATCCCTGTCTTGAAAAACAAAACAAAAAAGAATCTGAAAGAGACGACAAAGAGCCTGCAGAGTCGTGTCTACAAATGCAACAGGAGAATTGCATCTGTGTGGGGCCACTGAATCTTCTCATGTAGGAGCATGCTCTTGCAGCAAGCCATTGTGATCTGCACACAATGGGACTAGAGTCTGATGGGTCCTGGTACTTGAGGAATGTGCCAACCACAGAGAGCACTCCTTTCCTTAACAAGCCTGCCAACACACTATGGACTGACTCCGTGCTTTATTCTAAAACCCCTTTTAGCTATCATCACAATCAGATTTTAAAAAGCTAAGCAACAAAATGAAAAGTTATTTCAATTCTACTCGTGCCATCTGTCAGAACACCTTTCCACAGCTAACCTGCAGGGATTCATTCCTCTAATTCCCTCTTTCTTCTGCATTCTGGTCACATCCCAGGGTATGTACGGACATTAAAGAAGGGCTGGCGCACGTGACACTGCTAGACCACTAGGTGAAGATGCTGCATTGACTCTAATGTCTTAAAACTGGAGCAAATCAAATGTCACAGAAATGAATCAAACATCCTGCAACATTCATCTTCAGATGCTTGTGTGCTTACAATGTGTTTAATGTACAAAACCCACCAAGAATTTTTAGTTTCTCAGATTAATGATAAGTAATGCATTTTATTTAAAGCTTAGAAACATGTGTTAAGCATGTGTGCACATGAAAAGCTTTAAAAGTTATTTGAAAATGTGCAAACGAATAAGACTCTTGTTCCCCCTGATCAATGCCAGCTGCCATGCACCCCTGTCTGATGCACACTACTTCACAAAGACCTAGAAAAGGCAATGTGGAGTCCACCGGCTGCATGCACTGATTACACACAGCAAATTCTACCCAAGGTCAGAAGTGTAGGTTTTCAATATCAACTTTTTTTTTTTTAAAGAGAACACAGTAGTGTTCTTTTTTTTAAATTAAGATTTATGTATTTATTATGTATACAGTGTTCTGCCTACATGTACACCTTTTCGCCAGAAGAGGGCACATAGATGGCTATGAACCACCATGTGGTTGCTGGGAACTGAACTCAGGACCTCTGGAAAAGCAGTCAGTGTTCTTAACCTCTGAGTCATCTCTCCAGCCCCCAATATCAACTTCTAAATAGCACTGTACCTTTGTGTTTTCTTTTGAGACTGGGTCTGTGTACCACTGACTGTCCTGGAGCTTGCTATGTAGACCAGGTTAGCCTCAGAGATCTACATGCCTTTACTACCCGAGTGTGGGATTAACAGAGTGTTCAACCACACCCAGACTATCGTTCTTTTGAAAATAGACTTAGAAACAAAGAATCCTAAGAAAATAATTACAAGTGTGGCCCTACAAGCTACAATTACTTAGAACACTGGTATAAAGTAGACTATTTGCATTAGTTCACTCTTCAAATTGTTAGGCTGGTATTTAGACCAATTATATTTCCTAATTTTCAAAATTAGGTACTATAAGAGGTACATTATCACTGACCTGAAGGCTTGTTTTGTTCTCTATGTTTATTCGTGTGTGTGTGTGTGTGTGTGTGTGTGTGTGTGTGTGTGTGT
>CABHPH010127528.1:0-31385 GCA_902168325.1 Peromyscus nudipes
ACAGACATTCATCGGAAGGAACCTGGGGATGAAAGGCCGTTCTTGGGGTTCTTTTGCCTCTGGGCTTTTCCCTTTCTCTGTTTCTGTATATTTTTCATTATTTCTTACTTCATGACTGGCTGTGTACCTGGGTGACTGGCCCCTGATGTCCTCCTCCTTCTCTGTCTTGTTCCTTCTCCCAGACTTCTCCTATTTATTCTCCCTGACTGTCAGCCCCGCCTATCCTTTTTTTTGCCTTGCTATTGGCCGTTCAGCTCTTTATTAGACCATCAGGTGTTTTAGATGGGCAAAGTAGCACAGCTTCAGGACATTCCTGCAAAGGAATTTCTGCAAAGGACATTCCTGAGTTCCCAGCTGGTGCTCACTGGAGTTCCCACCGTGCTATGTCAGGGCTTTGGGCTGAGACGGACGAGAGAGAGATGCTTGATAACTTTAGGGTCTGGACAGTCAGATGTTTGGGGCTCTGTGCAAATTCTCCTGGAAGACTTCAAATATGAAAGGAAGAAAGGAGACAAAGGTGCCCAAGACCCTCCTGCAGGACACATTCCAGGTGTGCAGCTGTGTTTATGAGTCCTCTCCTCACCACAGCTCATCTTCATAAGTCAGTGAGAGCTTTAGTGTTCCAGCCAAGATGCATCAGGGGTTTTATTTAACCTCCTATTGTGCACTACTAGAGGGGTGTGTGTGTACATGTGTGAGTGTGTTTGCTTGTGTATGTATACACACGTGTATATGTATATGTTAGTATGTACAAGTGTGAGCGTGTGCATGTGTGTGTGTGTTTGTGTGTGAGTGTATGTACAAGTATGAGTGTGTGCATGTGTGTGTACTTGTGTATGTGTGCATATGTGTGAGTATGTGTGTTTGTGTATATGAGTGTGTGTTTGTGTTTGTGTGAGTCTGTGTGTGTTTGTATATGTGTGTGTGTGTGTGTGTATGTGTGTGTGTGTGTATGAATGTGTAGGACTGAGGTCAACCTCAAGTGTTATTCCTCAGTGTCGTCACCTTTTTTTTTCTTTTTTTTTTCTTTTTTTTTTCTTGAGAGGGGCTCTCATTGGCCTGCAGCTTGCTGGTTCAGCTAGTGACCCCTAGGGATTTGCCATCTCTATCTCCCCATCATGGGGATTACAAGCGTGCTCTACCATGCCTGGATTTTTTCATGTAGTGCTGGATAACAAATCAGCTCTTCACACTTGTATAGCACGTATGTTACCCGAGGACCCATCTCCCCACACTACACTAGAGCTCAGATATCAGTCACCCAGCAGAGCCTCTGCAGGCAGACCAGCCGTGTGCCTCATCGGTTCAGCAGTCCTAACTTGGGCAAGGCTACGGATGAAGAACCTGAGACCCAGAGAAGGTCTACTGTTTGTCTAATGCTCCACACACTGAAGGGCGTGGGGTTGGCGGTCCCCTTCAAGCCTGTGCTGTAGGCAACTGTCTCAGCTGCGGCCTCGGGATGAAACCCGAGCCAGTCATATCGTGTGTGCAAGGTGCGGCCCTCCACCCTCCCCCTGGAGTGTTTAACTCTCACCAAGCAAAAGGCTGCAAAGAGCTCAGAGCAATTTGTTTCTCACGGCGGTGACTTCACGCCGGCACCCAGGGGTCCAGAAATAACATGATTCCAACCTGATCACAGCTTTGCAAGCACTCGCTCTACACTCAACAGATGCCTTTGGAGTCTGCAATATTTCCCACTGTCGGAGCTGAAAAAGCAATAAATAATACGGCTCTCACATTTGCATAGCAATTGAACACAGCTCAGAGGAGTGACTGTGCGTCTTTCCTCCCCAGGATTCGGTGATGCTGGCTAAATCTTTGGGACGTTTGCTTAACATCCCCAGGATGCTATAGAAAGCAAATATTTAGACGACACGAACATTATTCAGTTTTAGAACATTTTTCCCCCAGAAAAATAAATGTTACGTAAAGCAGATGGTGCTCCGGCCTCTGCTCAGCTCGTGAGCCTCCGTAATTTATTTTTACACTCTTTGTGTGAGGCTGTCTTTACAGAAACCCCTTATGGCAAGCACAGATGTGCAGGAGGGTCTGGCTATCTTTTCTCCCCACCCCCACCCGTGCTGATGAAGGACTGTACAGAAGAAAGCTAATCCCAAACAAACCCCACTGTGGGTTAGCTTTTATTAAAAAAAAAAAAAAAGAATAAAAACAACCCCAAAGTCATCACAGCAAAATCAAAGGGCTGCCTCTGAGCTTGGTCACCTCAGACTTCCATAAGCTGCTCCTTGCTGGTGAGAAAGCAGGCGTATGTCCCGGTCTGGCAAAACTCCGAGCTATTTGGAAATTTTGACATGAGCTGTGATTTATGAGGTCTCTGCCATTTCGTACTTTGTCAGCATTAACTTAAAGTAAGGATTCCGTTGAGACGCACAGGATTTATGGCACGAACTGTAAATTTCAGAACCTACGAGCTTTATCCAATTTGGTCCAAATTTGTGTACTGGGAAGAGGAGTGCGGGGGTGGAGACAGCAGAAACTGAAGCCTGGATGCCGAAGGATGCTGAGAACTCGCTTGTCTGAGTCCGTGTGTCCTTCTGAGAGAGCACAGCAGCAGAATGCAGTGCTCAGTCGTGAGGAGGTGCATTTAATTTAATTTCTCTTCCATGATTATTGAAAAATGGTTACAGGAAGATTAAGCTGTAAAGGTAATGGCGTTCACAAATGGCAAAGGGACGTAGCGATCCATCAATCGTGCCGGTCACTGGGCGCCTCGACTCCACTTCCTTTCTACTTCATTATTAATAAGAATGACTAATCACAGCCAGGCTTCCCATGCAGCTCTGAGTTCCGCATCTCAAGGTCCTGTCACAGTATTAACCTTTATAATTCCAAAGTTCAAGTTAAGTGAGTGCTGAGGTGAGACATGAGCTGGCCAGGGACTAGAATGCACAAGGGTAGATCCTGTAGCTTCCCAGCTTGCAGCCCTACTGGGTGCTGGACTCTGGCCCAAGGGGGGCTCCGTACAGGCTGCCCATGGTGGGGACAGAGCCAGAGGTTCTGGCTGGGAGCTCAAGCATCTGCTGCCTCCTCAGGTGAGTCGGGGTGAGGGATGGTGGGAGATTAAGACAAGGGGCATAAATGACAGTGTTTAGAAAGGGATGCCATGAGTCCCCACTTCCTACTTGCAAGAGGAGCAATCCTGTCTGCCTGGCTTACACAGGTTTCCCAAAGATCAGATAGGGACCAACTGAGATTTATCCTGTGTGGGATGGCTGTCTGAGAGGCATTTGGTTTCATGCTGGAGCCAAGCATCAGTGGGCAGGACCCTACTCTCCATTTTCATATCTGAACTGATTGTAGGGAAAAAAAATATGGTAAGAATCCACATTGGGAGGGAGAGAGTGTAAAAAGTTCTGTGGACCCAAAAACGGTGAGAGGGGAAGCCTTTCTAGGTTTATTCATGTATCTTCCTATCCACCCATTCACCCGTCTGTAAATCTACCCACCCACCTCCTGCAAGAACCTGAGCTGAACATTTGTGATGTGCTCGGCCATGTTCTAGGTACTAGGATTAGCATGAACAAAACGGCTAATTTGTGCTGCTCGGTTCCTGGAGGGGGGGATAGTGATAGAAGCAGAGAAGCAGAGTGGACTGAGGAACGTCTGGCTCTGGGGCCCCTGAGAATCTTCCTCCTGCCCAGGGAGCACGGAGGAGCAGGAGCTCCTGAGGGGCTCAGTCTCAACCCAAATCTAATTCTAGGCAGTGGTTGGAGCTCCACAGGAGTCCCAAGGCCTACTTCCTGGAGGGAGGGAACTGAAGGACCTTGGCTCAGGGGCCCATCAAGAGCTGTGCTGAGGTAACCCAGGATGTCTAAGCAGCCCTAGCCTTCTTGCAGGACCTCCCTGCTCCCTTCACTGGGTTGATCTTGCATCAAATCCAACCCTTTCCCAACTTTTGGGGTTCCCTCCCAGTTTCTTTTCCTGGCGTTCCCTTCCTAAAACCCTGGCTGCTTAACATGGTCTAGTGTCTACTTGTTGAACCCGGATAAATGAAGATGGTTTGCAGAAAAGTAAAGCAGGGGAAAGAGAGAGGGGTCACGGCTCCGTGGTTCCCAATAGCTAGCCATGGAGTATCTGAAGCCAGAGGCTCTCAGCATGGGTGGTGGGGACTTGGCAGAGGGAAGAGCCCAGTGTCACTGGGGCAGAGCTGTGAGGGGAAGGCCAGTGACCAGGAACAAAAGGCAGCAGGGGCCAGATCTGGAAAGGCTTTTAGACAATGGCAAAGAGCCCAGAGTGAGAGGCATGGGGCAAGGGTGCGCCTGTCACTCATCCTCATTGCTGCCTGAGAACAAACTGCGTAAGGGTAGAGGGACATGCGCAGGATCATGAGGCTTCTCCCCTGGGAGTTAGAAGGGAGGTGGGGGTGGCTTGGGGCAGGTTGGTAATCCCAGATGTGGAGAGAGGGTATGTGTGAAGCCCTGAACATGTCTGACACTTGGAGTCAGCCACACCCTCTGCTGATAGCTTGTAGAGCATTCAAGCATGTCACCAGTCTGCTCATCATTTTGGGGGACACTTAGAGAACACAGGGCTTTGGAGGCCACTGTGACTTTTCTGGAAGCTCTTTGCTAGGGTTCTCTCACACATCCTGTTAGTTGCTTTTGCTGCTGTGGTGAAGGACCTGACAGAAGCCACTTAAAGAGGAAGAGCTCATTGGGGGAAGTGACTTGAGGGCACAGTCCACCGTGGTGGGGTAGGCATGGCGGCAGGAGCGTGAGGCAGCTGGTCACATGGCATCTGCAGTCAGGAAGCAGAGAGAGATGAACGCTGGTGCTCAGCCGCTTTCTCTTTTTTATTCAGCCCAGGACTCCAGGCAGCAGAATGGGTGGGTCTTCCTGATTCCCTTAATCTAGATAATCCCTCACAGACATGCCTGGAGCTTTGTCTCTTCTGTGACTCTTGATCCCATCATGTTGACAATCAAGACAACCACATTATGGAGCCGAGACCCCTTTGATCCCCATCCCTTCTCCACCTCCCCATGACAGGGCCTTCTGGTTGATGGGGGAAATCCTTCAGAACAGCCCTGTTGATCAAGGGAAGCGTAATATCACTGGCGTCCGGGTACCACCTTCCTCCCCAGCCCTGCTTCAGTGTCCGCCTCGTAGGAACAACTACTCCCCTCCTTCACTCTCTGTCCCTGCCCTGTCTGTAGAGTTCTAATTGTGTGGTGATGTGGTCTTCCTTGATGACCTGGGACAGAAGCGATCATCCTCCACTCTGACCTCCTATCATTACTGTCTGACTAATTCAGTTAGCAATTAATCATGCCTGGCCTTGGGTTATCTCTTTCTTCATCGCCTGTAAATGACATGTGAATCACTTATTATATAGTTCTTCATAACCGTGTCCTGCTTCCCTCAGGCGTGCTTAGCTTCCTCTTGGCGTGGCTTTCCCCCTCACCCAGTTTGGTGTGGTACAGGACAGGGAGCAGTTGTACTGTGGTCATTCTTCATGGCCAGTCATTTGCTGTGAGACCACCAGCTCAGTCTGGAATCATCAGCAATTATGGATGAGTCAAATCAACATGAACATACCTACTTTTAATTGTGTTGTACGTGTGGATTGGATACACATGTGTGCACTGGTGTGTGTGCGTGTGTGTGTGTGTGTGTGTGTGTGTGTGTGTGTGTGTGTGTGTGAGAGAGAGAGAGAGAGAGAGAGAGAGAGAGAGAGAAGTCAGAAGGTGATTTGTGATGCTATTCCTCAGATGTCTTCCATTTTTGGATCAAGACAGTCACTGACCCAGAACTTCTCCGTGTAGGTCATGCTAGCCACACTGACCCAGAACTTCTTCGTGTAGGTCATGCTAGCTGGCCAGTGAGCTCCAGGGCCTGCCTGTCTACTCTCCTTCTCAACATTGCTGAGAATTACAAGGCCTGCCGCCGCATAAAGCTTTTTAACTTACTTCTGGGGTTTGAACTCAGGTCCTTATATTTGTGAGACAAATGTTTTAGTGGCTGAGATATCTCTCCAGACCCAGATGCATGTGTTTTATGAAGCCTAGTCCATGCTTTGTCCCAAATGACCTGCCCCTCTGCATCAGCGAACAGGCTTTTCACTGCTCTGTTCCTGAGGCGTATGTACAGGAACTAAGGAACTATTTTAATCTTGAGACACTGAAGAGAACTGCAGGCCACCTGAACCGCCGCTGGTCCCTTCTCGCCCTTTTTCCCTTGAATTATTGAGCTTGGAGCTCACATTTAAGGCTCAAGTAGACCATCGACTTCCTCCTTCCAGAGGCCACATTAGAGGTACCTGGTTTAAAGGCAAACGCACTGAGAGATGAAGAGAGGAGACAAGGGGAGTCCATCTCCTCAAAGGTCTGGGCCGAGGTAAGGCATCTCAGGGGAGCTGACAGTGTCAGCAGCTGATGGAAAAGTCTGTTGCGAATCACTTGCCTTTATCTGTAAATGGTGCCTCCAGTAGAGCTGTTCTAAGACCATTAATGGTAACTGGGTGTTAGTCCCTCAGCTGTTCCCAAATTCCTGAAAGTTTTGCCCAACCACCTAAGAAATATTTCTTTAAAATATAAACATAATATGCACTCAGGAGATGGTTACCAAAAGATCAGAGCTTCCACCAGCTAGCCCTGTGCGGCTCCCTCCAGCTCCAAACCCCACACTGTGAGTGGATGGTGCATTGACCCTTGCGGTTGCAAGTAAGGGCTTTATCTCATTGTTTTCCAACAGGACCTGGATTTTCAGTCCAACTGAGAGAGAACGAGGGGAAAGAGGTCTGGAAAATCAAGGGAGAGATGAGTGGGGAGACAGACATAGGGAGGTTGGAAAGTTTTCAGCTGCAAGTTTATTGGTACCTAAGGCTCTGTGAACCATATCCCAGCTAACAGAGTGGTACAGAAGCCATCACAGGACATGACTGTAACCTTTAACAATTTCAGTGGGCTCTGGCTTCTTCCCTTCCCCAACTAAGTCTGACTATATATCCCTGATTGGTCTTATTTTCTCACCCTATTTGCATACTGTGTTCAGCCAATTGGAGTCCAGCTAGCACCCTATAAACTTGGGCTGTAGAGGATTAATTTTGGACATTGCAGCAGGAGTCAGAGGAGGAAGAAAAGGAAGATTGCTGTGGGGTAATGCTCATGTACACTGTAAAGATTTGTCACTCCTATTGGTTTAATAAAATGTTAATTGGCCAGTAGCCAGGCAGGAAGTGTAGGCGAGGTGACCAGACTAGGAGAATGCTATGGAGAGGAAAGGCAGAGAAGAAGATCCCAGCCAGCTTCCAAGGAAGCAAGATGTATAGAAAATGAGGTAACGGCCACAAACAATGTGGTAAAGCATAGATAAGAATTATGGGTTAATTTAAGCATAAGAGTCAGTTAGTTATAAGCCTGAGCAGTAGGCCAAACAGTTTATAATTAATATAAGCCTTTGTGTGTTTATTTGGGACTGAACGGCTATGGGACTGGGCAGGACGAAAACTTCCGGCTACAGAAGATGACTTCTAGGCCCTGTCCCAGACCCCCCTCTTCTCTTTAGACAGAGAAGCCTCAGACTTCAGGGTCTGACTCCCAGCCGGCTCTGTCTCCAGAGAAGGAACTGCCCTCAGAACTCACTGGAGATTAGTTCCTCAGAGGCTCCCTGTGCCTGAGGCTTCTGCATTAGACCAGGAACTCATTAGAGTCCACTCCGTGGTTCACCATGCCTGAAGCTTTAGGCCTTGGCAGGGATCCTAGTCAAACCAGCCTCCTGGACCTCACTGAAGGCGGAATCCTTATAGTGGGGAGACTCACTCCTACCTCAGCCATCCAGAGTCCACACTCCAGCTGCCGACGGAGCTTCCAAGCCTCCCACGAGTGACCTGCAGGCTTGCTTAGCAAGGGGCCACTCTATGCTGGTGTCCTCTGAGGGTGTTGGAGCCGAACTGCTTCTCTGACCTGTACTCACTGTCTTCAGGCTCCCCACTACTACTAAGAGTTCAAGTCTGTTTCATTTAAATCTTGGGTGGTAATCTGTTTTAAAGTTTCTATTTTTTTTATTCTGTTTAAGGTTGTTAGTCCCAAAGTGATAATAAGGTACTGCCTATCTACAGTCTCCATTGCCTGCCCTGTCCGTTATTCTTAGAGGAGGTGGGACAAGAATCTTACTGGAGACAGGAGACAGCCCCCATTAACTGCTTCAGCAGGATCAGGACTGGCCAGCACCTGGCAGGGCCAGAGCTCTGGACCAATATTTTATGTAAAAGTCGGGCTTTTCCTATGGTTTCGAGATTTTGTTCCATTTTTCTGTCTCAACAAGCTGACATACAGTGAAATTATGAAAAGGGAGACAAGGGCGGGAGAGAGGCACAGAAGGACTAGTAGTCCCCAGAGCCCTCCCCTGACTTCCTTGAACACAGATGACAGAGAAGACCTGTGATCCCCTGACAGGTTTGGAGTGAGCACAGGGCAGCCCTGGGTCTGCAGAGTGGGTCTCCTGACTTTTTATAAAGATACAGATGCCTCCTGTATAGAGACACCATGACCACCGCAACTCTTATAAAGGAAAACATTTAATTGTGGTGGCTTGCAGTTTCAGAGGTTTAGTTCATTATCATTACAGTTGGACATGGTGGCATGCAGGAAGACATGGTTCTGGAGAAGGAGCTAAGGGTTCCTACATCTTGACTTGTAGACAAGGAAGTGGTCTGAGACACTGGGTCTGACTTGAACATATATGAAGCCTTAAAGTCCCCTCCCCCCAACAGTGACATATTTCCTCCAACAAGGCCACACCTACTTTAACAAAGCCGCACCTCCTAATAGTGCCACTCCCTATGAGCTTATGGGGGCCAAATACATTCAAACCACTGCATCTGAACTTAGAGATGAATGAACCAGGATTGTGTCAGCAAAGAGAGCTGGAGAATGACTATTGAACAAGACTAGCACCGTATCACTTCCCACTTCAGCTCCACGGAAGGCTGAGAATCAGGCTGATCTCACAGATCACACACCCCTCACAGCTTTCAGCCGCTTCCTGGAGCAGATTGCTTTGTGAACAGGGTGTGCATTTTGGAATGAGAAAACTTAGGTTTTTCAAGGCAGTTTCCATATGTAGTCTAGGTTAGACTTGTACTCAATATATCCTTCTGCCTCATCCTCCTGAGTTCTAAGATCATAGGCATGCCTAGTCAGTTTAAGTGTGTGTTTGTGTGGTGCGTGTGCGCATGTGTGTGTGTGTGTGTGTGTGTGTGTGTGTGCATGTGGAGGTCTGGGGGCAACCTTGACTGTCTTTAGTCAGGTACCTTGTTTTTTGAGACAGGGTCTCTCATTGGTCTGGAACTCACTGAGGCTGGATGTCTAGTGAACCTCAGGGATCTGCCTGTCTTTGCTTTCCTAGCGATGGGATCACAGGTACATACTACCACATCTGGATTTCTAAAAGGTAGATTCTGGATAAGTGAGAGTAAACGCTTCACCAACTGAACTACTCCCTCCCATAGTTGAAAGGTCTCCAGCATGTTACTTAAGCTCTCCTGCTCCAGTTTTGTGGCATTCAGAAGAGAGAGTGACCTTCTGCTGGGTGCTTCGGTGAATAGCAGTTGTCCTGTAGAAAGCACAATCCTTGGATACCCTCAATCCTAGCCTCTGCTCTTTCCACCCTGTTCATGTCCTCCCAAGAGTGTGGGTGGACATGCTGGACCTCACATCTAAGGGATGCTATGTGACAGGATGAGCAGATTTGATTAAGGTCCTTAAGCAGTTTACTTTTTAATTTTAAAAGGGTGAATTTGAGTCTTGAAAGGTCTCAGCCTTCTGGAATCCAGAGGCTCCAAGTAGGAGACTGTTGTGCCTTTACGTGGTGAGCGTTGGTAAATAAGGTGTCCATGGGTTCAAGGAAATGAATCCTGCAGCTCAACTGAGGGGCTCAAACGTAGACTGTGTTTGTTACCCTGTACAACTCGACAGAAACAGCTTAATGGAGGAAAGATTTAGACTTGTTTTGGCTCACTGTACCAGGGATCATCAGTCTGTCACAGTGGGGAAGCGTGGCAGAGATGGAAGTGAGAGTGTGGGGTGAAGGCTGCTCCCCTCACACAGATCCCGAAACAGGAAAGATAGGAAGTGACAGCCAGAACTACTGTGTCCCCAAGGTCTCACCCTGGTGACTTCCTCCAAGTAGGCCAAACCTCCGAAAATTTCTACCATCTCTCAAAGTAGTACCATCATCTGGGACCAGAACTCAAATCATGAGCCTAGGGGGAGATTACATATTCAAACCACGGCGAGGGTCCTTCTCCAGCCGAGCTTTGGGTGAGAAGGAATGTGGCAGTCAGTGACACAGTGATCTTGGCCTTGCAGACTGAGAAGGGAGCCAAGCCACTCTGAAATCATTGACCCATAGGAAGCAGGAGGTGACATGCAGGGCTTATCTCTAAAAATTTGGGATAACTAGCCACTAGACAACAGGAAACTCAAACAGGTGGGGGAGCACTAAACTCAGCATGGCTTGTATCCACTCGAAGATCAATGCATTCTTATGGGCTTGGGGTCATCGCCTCTCAGGGCTGATGTGGAACAGACTTCAGTCCTGTAATGTCACTCATATAATGAACAGATTGGCTGGTCTGGAAGTTTGTACCCTTGCGTTCAAATCCTAATCCCCAGAGCCATATGTTAATGGTATTTGGAAATGGGGAATCTCTGGGGACCACTGGGTTGCGAAGACTCAGCCATCTGTTGTGCAGCAATTTCCTCCAAGGATTCTTAAGACCCAGAAAGTAAACAACCTAAAAGTCCCAGGAAGTCCCTGAAACTGACAAGCTGCAAGCTTATGGAAGCTGTAAGCACACATGAGGGGATTAGACCAGCCATGTGAAAAGAAGACATTCTCCAATCTGTTAAGCTGCCCACAAGATGTGTAGTGAGCTTCAGGGCTTCATCTTTTGTGAGCTGTCACCCACACTGGGTGGACTTTCAGGGATGCAGCCATCTTTGAGTCATCCACACTTCTGCAAATAACCTCTCAGCCATATGCCTATAATTAACTCCAATAAACTCACTGGCTCACCAAGTTAGACTATGGTGGTGTCCTTGCTTGCATCTGCTGTCAGTTCTCTGTCTAGTGTGAATAAACGTTGTGTTGTGTCTCCCCAGGAATAGTGTCACACAGTGCTATCACAGGTGGGTCATAGAAACAGGCTCAGTGTGATGCTTTCTCTTTCTCACCACATGACACCCTCCACCTTGCTATGAAGCAGCCAGGAGGTCTTCAAAAAAGCTGACTGGATTCCATAGCCATGCTCCCATGTGCCCTAGCCTCCAGCCCTGTGAGCTCACAAACCTCTATTTTCTATAATGTCCAGTCTTGGGTATTTTGTTACAGCATCAAGAAAGCAGATCACATAGATTCTTCAGGAACCTTCCTCTCTTCCCCTTGCTCGTCACCTGCAGGCAGTCTGCTCCCTCAGGGGCTAGCTGGAGAAAGCAGAGCACAAACTTCGTTTCCACAGCCTACCTTGACCAGCAGTGAGGCTGCTTAGGGCTGGCTTCCTCCTTCATGCTGTCTGCTTCTTGAGGATTAAGTGCCACCTACAGCCAGGCACACAGAGGTCCTCAGTCATCCTGAGCTGAATTGCGTAGGGCTGATGGGCTGGAAACTCTGGTTGAAATAGAAATGGCCACGTGCTGAGGTTTTTCCATCAGCTCGTGTTCTGCTGAGCTCCCGTGGCAGCGTGTAATTGGGGTTAGATGGGGTCCTGCGCAGCATGGGTGCTTGCGTTCTCAGCTCCCCATCTGGGATAGAGAGGAGGGAATTTTCATGTCTGATGGTCTTATTGGCTCAAGCTGGCTGGTGCAGTCTTCTAATGGGCTCACATCTCATCTCGAATCACACTGCTGCAGCTCGGAGCCTCTGGGACTAGACTGCACACGGAGAGGGTTTGGGATCTGCAGGCCCGGAGCACTGGGTGGTTGTTTTGTTGTTTGTTCGTTTTTTGCATACTCACAGTCAGGCGGGTATGGAATGGTCACAGGGAACATGTGCCTGACTTTGTTATTGAATCAAAGGGGCAGTTCTACCAGTCACCCATCGTCAACGCCTGTCAGTATCTGGTTTGGAGGTAGATACTGAGGGTGATCTCTTTGGAGAGAAAAGCAAAATGAAACCAAACCAGGGAAGCAGGAGACAGATGGGCTGGGCCCATGGAGAGCAGGAAATGAACCCAGTATTGTCTTCCCAGCACTGTGTGCACTAGACCTCAGAGCCACATGACCCACAGGCCCCCTGCCTTGTGCTGACTGGGAAAATGGCTCATCCCTTTCTCTGAGTTTCTGCTTGGACTGGTGGCCTGATTTGTCCCTACTGCCTATTTGACAAAGCAAGCCTGGAGTCATCTGGGAAGAGAGAGCCTCGGTTGAAGGATCTCTTCCATTAGAAGGGCCAGTGGGCATGGTTTTGATAGCTAATTAACGTAGGAGGGCCCTGCCCACTGAGGGAGGCACCAATCCTAGGCAGGTGGGCATGGGTTGTATGAGAAAGCTAGCTGCACATGAGCCAGTGAGCAAGCCAGCAAGCAGCCTTCCTCCGTGGTTTCTGATTCAAGTCCTACTTCAATGTCTGTCTTGACTGCCCTCAACAATAAAGTGTGGCCTGGATGTGTAAGCCAAACAAACACTTTCCTCCCAAAGCTGCTTTTATCACAGCAACAGGAAGCAAATGACGACATCTGGAAACCAGCTGTGCTTCCTTTCTGAGGCCCTAGACTGGCAGACACAAAGGGCAGTCATCAGAGATTCCCTTGGCATATGAGCTCAGCCGGTTTACGCTGCACAGCATGGGCCCTGGGGACTTCTGAGGAGACCTCATCTCCTTGAGCACGGTGAAGCTAGGTCCATGAGATGGCAATTCCATCATCAGAATCCTTTCTGGGGTGACCGCCCACCTTGGTGCCATCTGGTCCAGAAGGGCCAGTTTTATCAGGAGATGTTCTTGTTCTTCTGGCTTAGACTGCAAGCCTCCTTCAAGGTTGCCCATCTCCCCAGAGATACTATTTTGAATTCAGATTCACTCTTTTTCTTAACGTGTTTTTTAATTCTGTCAAGTGTTCATTTTAAAAGTTTAAAAAATTAGTACAAACTTGCCAGTAAGTCTCCGTGTGTGTTTATAAACACTTGGAAACGAGAAGGGTGGCATTTGTCTGAATCATGGCTCACGGAAATAGGTGGCATTTGAAGATAATGTGTTAGATTTATAGATAGCAGCCAGTCCCACCCTGGTGGGTCTAGTCTGAGGTAGCCTTACCACGTAGCTTTTATTTAACCACCCAGTTAACACATTAGTGGCCCCAGGGAACAGGGTTTACAATTCCTGAGAAAGCAACTTTGCACTCAGTGTTTAGGAACCAGAACTCATGGAAAATTTAACCCAGCCCCCGGCCACACAGACAGGGCTAGCATCTCTCTGCAGCTGAGGGTGGTGTGATGCAAACCTCTCCAGGGTGCTGGTAGCTCCATCTCCCCCCTCCCCTCCTATCCCCCTCACCCCCATTCTCTCACATCCAGGAAAAGGGGCAGTTTTCTCTGTCTTGGATTCTGGGTTTCAATGTGGGCTCCTGTGGGAACCAGAGTTCCTCTGGGATGCAGCTTCCAGCAACACAAACCCAGCTCTGCCCGGGCACTTCTGCATCTCTAGTGAGGTGGGGATAAAGACCCAAAGAAGCCCAGTCTCACAAAAAGACAGGATGCTTCCTGTGGCTAGTAGGAAACTTGATAGAATTCCCATCCCTTACACTGCAAGACTGATTAACCCATTAACAGCCAGCAGGGCAGAGGCATAAGTCTGATGGTTTCAATACAGTCTGAAGGAGTTACAGAACGCTGGGCAGCTGAGGTTTCCTGAAGTTCTGAGGTCTCTTGGTGACCTTCACTCCACTCCCCACTCCCCACCCCCCACACTCTGGCTCTGAATGTGATCTAACTTGCTTTGACTGACAAGTCTGAGTCATAGGTCTGCCTGCTTCTGGATTGGCAGGGAGAGGTTTTCCATAGAAACAGCCATGGAAAGTGGACAGTTTTTTTCCCACCACAAGGAAGCAGAGGTATGTATTTCTCCCATGGAAAATTAAGAGGAAGAGAACGCTGGGCAAGCAAAAATAAAAGATGTCTGCTGTGAACCTGAACCTGGTTTATTGAGCTGTCTCAAGTCCTGGGAATATTTCCTCACCATCTCTTTCATTAACCATGCTATTAACCCTCCTTTCCCGTTACTTAACAATGTCCTGGCAGCCTTAATTGCTTTCTGGTCACTGCCGGTTATTAAAATTGTTCCAATTTCGTTTAAGACTTTTTTTAATTATGCAAATCTTTTGAAATTCTTGACTATGTGTGGGCCAGACCTCACCGGAGGAACTTGGAGGTGCATGTGCGTGACTGTGAGTTGGGAGTACAGGAGACCACCTCTGTCTTTCCACTCCTTTCTGGGTGGAGAAAAGCCCCACTAACTAAACCTTCCTTACTTATGGGCCCAAGATAAAGGAGGCAGGGAAGGATGTCGCTGTGCAAAGAATCGCGGTCCACAGGCAGCGTGGTGGTGCAGCACTGTGTGTGGTGACGGAACGGTTTCACCGGATCATGTCTACCATTGATGGTCTCTGTTGGCAGGTGGTCACTGGACAGCCTAAGGCTGGTTTTCTTGGAATGTGACTTTCACATTTGTTGCATCAGCCTCATTTCTAAGCATTGATCAGAGGAAAGGCAGGTCTCCATGCCTCTCTAGCCACTATGATTCTTTACATGGATCCCAGGGTGCCTTGAGGTCTCCTAAACACCGTCAGGGCTATCAGGGCTGGGACAAAGTGGAGACTGCTCGACTTCCTTCCCAGACCTGTTACACACTGTTTCTATCATGCCCTGTGTCTTAGCGTCATCTCTGTCACCATGATAAAAACATCCTGACCAAAAACAGCTTAGGGGAAGGAAAGGTTTACTTGGCTTCTGGGTCACAGTCCGTCACTGAGAGGAAGTCAAGGCAGGAGCTCAAGCAGTGGTCAGTCACACCACATCCACAGCCAAAAGCAAAGATGTGCACCATCAAAAAGTGTGATTGATTGTTTGCTTGTATTTAGCCTTCTCTATTTTTGTGTAGTTCCAGACCCCATGCCTAGGGATTGGTGACTCTCATAGTGGGCTTGAATGCTGACATTCAAAGATGCCTGGAACTGATGACTATGGGTCCTGAAAGAGCAAGAGGGACTTCAAAACTTTAGGTTGACATGGGACGATAACCACAGATGACCTGATGGGCCCTCATCTTCACTGGACCCATGTGAGAGGGAAGTGGAGGGAGATATGACTGCAGAATGTAAGGAGAGATGCTGGAGTAGATGTGGGTAGAGGAGCTGAGGGAGAGACCCAAAGCCAAGGAATGCTGATAGCTCCTAACAGCTGGAAAGGGTCAGAAATGGGGCCTCTAGAAGGGACCTTAAGTTTCCAAGCTGTGAGCATCTTAACTGGGGTCTCTGACATCCAGGGATTCAGGGTGATTAGTCTGCACTATTTCAAGTCACCAAGTCTGTGGTGGTTTGTTCCAAAAGTCTCAGGAATTGAACACTTCTTTGTGTCTGTGCGGTTTGGGTACCTGTTCATGTGTGTGCACACTTGTGTGGAGGCCAGAGCTTGACCCGGGGGGTCTTTCTCAGGTACTCTCCACTGTTGTTTTGAGGCAGGGTCTCCCACTGAAACTAGAGTTCATCAATTGGCTAGACCGGCTGGCCAGAGAAGCCCAGGGATCCTCCTGTTTCTCCCCACCCCCTCCAAATCTGGGATTACAGGTGGATGTCACTGTGACTGGCTTTTTATGTGAATACTGAACTTATAGCCTCTTGCTTGTGAGGCAAGCAGGGTCTGTGGAGAAAGACTTTGATGTATGTGTGTGTGGTGTACAGACATGCAGAGGTCAGAGGACAACCTCCTGTGTATGTCCCCATCTTGCAGCATGTTTGAGAAAGACCTATTGTTTCACTGCTGTGTAAGCCAGGTTGACTGGTCTGCAAGCTTTGGGCATGCCTCTCATCTCCCTGTGACAGCACTGGGGTTACAGATGTGAGCTGCCATGTCTGATTTTATATGAATTCTGGGGATTTGAACTCAGGTCCTCAAGCTTGCACAGCAGGTTCTTTACCCATTGAGCCATCTTATCAGCCCTCAAAGCACACTTTTCTTTTTTCTGATGGAACTGAAGATTTCTCACATAGTATCATGTAAGGAACTTATTGAATGTGTTGACTTTTTCAGGACTGAGGACCCAGTTTTGATTGTTATCCACAAAATGTAAATGAGACAATTAGTACTCATTGTTTTCAATTATTTTTTATTTCTTGAGAATTTATACTCGCATATAATTCATTCTGGTCCATCCCTTCCCCCTCCAGTTCCCTCCTTATCTCTCTTACTACTTTCTTGTCTCAACTTCACATGTTCCCCGCCTCATTAAATCGTAACGGGGTCCGCTTGGTGCTGTACAGGTGTAGGTGTATCTGGAGCAAGGGCAGTCTCATAGGGGCTGCATCCTTGAAGAAAACTTACCCTACCACAACCACAGCAGCCAGCAATTACAAATAACAGCTCCCCAGTGAAGGATGGGACTCCATGAGCCCTCCCAGCTCTGTATTAGGATTTAAGACAGTCTTTCTATGTAGCCCAGGCTAGGCTGGAATCTGTGGCCATCCCCATGTCTTTACTTTCTAGGTTTCCTACAGATGTCAATAAGCCAGGCTGTTGTTTGCTTTTGAGTCTACCTGAGTGCAAGGATGGGTATCAGCTGAATGCACCCAACCTCTGACACTTTGAGGGGATGCTCACCCCCAAACTTGGCCTTTATTAAAGTACTAAATAAATTCAGCCAAGATGTCAGTTAATAAATGGCACCCAGGAAACTGTTTGTCTCGATTGGGCAGAACTGGAAGTTAAGTTGGCCTTTGTTGGGGCCCAGACTCTCTGTCCAGAGCTGAGGCTTAGACTGTCCGTGCTGATCTTCTTTACTCAACCATTCAATAGCTGTCAGCTGTATTTTGCACTCTGCTCTGCTGAGAGATGCCGGGAGAGTAAAAGGTAGGGACAGACGACACTCAGTGAATGGCTTGTGGGCTGCTGAGAAAGGATTCCTGGAAATCCCCTCACGAAAGCCTTAGAAATCTAATTGATTTAATTACAGGTTGGAAGGAAGGGAATTACCACACACATGCCAATGGGGCACCCAGATGTCACTTTGAATCATTGTGCCTCCTGGTAAACTGTTTTTAAGTCAGGAAGAGGGAAAGCTCAAAGCTTAACCCAAAGCAACTCAGCTGGAAGCAGATGTGTCTCTGACACTGTGGCAATGCCAGCTCACAGTCACTCACGTCCCCAGAGAGACTGTGTTCAAGGTCAAGTTAACAACACACTACACCATGCGTTGTGCAGATTGACAACGGGTGACAGGGATCTGTGAGCTAGCAGGACACAGTCCCAGAAGCAGCTCTTCCTGAGCAGTCAGAGGGCGTTAACCAGGCTTCCACACTTTTGGATTCCATTGTTCCAAGAAACGAGTACCTGCAGGGGCTGGGGCTAGATGCTGGCATAGACTGCATGGATTTAGATGCATATACACATATGGACACATACATGTATACACATTTCCCTAGGCATTGCAGAAATGTCATTAAGCATGAGGAATAGGAAAACACATTATTTTAACAAATGCAAGTGGGGGTTATTAATCATTATCTGGTATGAAGTCTCCATCCCTGTCACCTTGCCTGTCCCCAAGACATCATTCTCCCACTTCCTTCTGTGTGTGCCCTTCAGGACTGGGCTGTGGCAGCATGTGTTGCTCACACAGGGGTGATGAGACTGATGATACAGATATGGGAGGATCTGGCTTTTCTCTCAGCTCTGTGCATCATTACCCATGGGACAAACTTGCTCAGTCAATGTAAACGTGTGTTTCCTCTAGAAGACAGAAGATGGACTGGAGGCATGGCTCAGTTGGTAAGTACATGCCATGTATGCATGAAGGTTTGAATCTGGATCACAAGCACCTACAAAATGAGTCTGACCTGGTAGCATGCGTCTATAATCTCCATGCTGGAAGGAAAAAAGAGGCAGACCCTGGAACTAATGACTCAGCCAGCCTAGCTAAATTAATAAACTTCAGGCTCGGTGAGAGACCTTGTCTCAAAACACAAGGTGGAGGGCGGTTGGAGAAAACACCAGATCTTGACCTCTGGCCTCCACATGTATGTAGACACACATGAGAGAGAGAGAGAGAGACAGACAGACACACAGACACACACACACACACACACACACACAGACACACACACACACACACACACAGAGAGAGAGAGAGAGAGAGAGAGAGAGAGAGAGAGAGATCCTTGGTAGCGTCCCATGTGGGTGCAGGTGCTTCTCTTGTCTATGGGGAATCACTTGCTTACACACTTTGGCCACTTAGGTGTTTTCCTAGCCTGTCCATCAGGGACATGGACCATGTTCTGCTCATCTTTCATTTCCAGCATCCAGCTCAGTGTTGGGCTTCTGCCAAAGGAAGATTCTAGTCTGGTATTCAGTACTGAACTCCTGGGCTGGAGCTCACTCTGTGCCCACAAGGTGCACTCCCAGGGCCTCTGTGAATGGGACAGTGGGAAGGATGCAAGGTAATCGCCAGGCCTGCCAAAGCCTGATATTAATTTAAGTTGAGGGAGATAAGACAGGGCCTTCATCTGAGAGACCACAGAGGTCATCTTGTTCAAAATATTCTGTTCTGTTGTGTTCTGCAAGGAAAGAAGGAGATAGAGAATAATCTCTCTCCACAGACCGTAGAGTAATTAATAGGGCCAGAGATAGGGCAAGAGGTTCTAGGGTGCGGAAGGGTGCATGATCTCATCAGAGACTGTGACAGAGCCCAGGATGAGCAGAATGACACGAAATAGGCTCTAAGAGAACTCAGCCAGTGCTGCTCAGAGGGACTTAGGGACTTGCTGAGATCAGGAACATGACCTGGGGGTGTGGAGAGATGGCTCAACAGCTAAGAGCACCTGCTGTGCTTGTAGAAGACCTGGTTTTGGTTCCCAGGATCTACACGGTGGTTCACAACCATTCATCACTCTAGTTCCAAAGGATCTGATGCCACCTTCTGACCTGCATGGGTACTGCGTGCCCGTGGTATATATACATATGTGCAGGTAAACACTCACAGCCTGGAAGAGGTGGCTTTGGGCTGAGCCTTCAGTACAGTGACATCTGGGTGAGTTGAGGGAGTTTCTGGTAGAGTTGTTAGAAGCAAGGCAATGAAAAGGACAGTCAAAGTGATGTACAGGACATCGATATGATAAGAGAGGAAGCGGCATGTTCAGTCAACTCATCTGATAGACCAGACACATCACCACAGTGGGTAAATACAAACAATGAGGGATGTGATCCTTTCCCAGTGAGGAGACACTATGCCAACAGTGGGTAGACATGGTCTTTTTCCATACAATGAGTGGACATGGGCTATCATCACCAAATTAGTGGATATGTATTGCTTGGATCCTAATGACTCCCTTAGGGCAGGGGGTAAGAAGATGTGGCATCAGCAACTTAGACACCAGGAGTCCATTGAAAGCAAATAACGAACTCACTTATTCAATAACAGGGAAGGCCTTATATAACCTCCTCCCAGCACCCAGTCTATGTGGTCATCCCTCATTGGCTGGGCACAATCAGGAACTCTGACATCACATTGACTGTTGCTAGGTCCTCAGGCAGACTTGGCATAATCAGGAACTCTGACATCAACTAGGAACTTTGACAGCTCCTGTTGCTAGGCCCTTAGGCAGACTCCAGGTTGGCTCTTAAGGAGTACGCTATGTGCATGCCTTGGCTACTGGTCTAAGCCAATTTCCTCCACCCTATGGGCCTGTCATACTACATATAGGTCTCTTAATGTATAGACAAGATTCCCCCAATGGTAGAAATAATCTGTACCCAAGGAATGGGTGTGGTATCTCCCACATGCTGTCTCATTCAATGAGAGGACATCGTTTCCCCTACTTAGTAGACACAATCTCCCCAGTGAGTAGATATGTTCTCTTCATGAGTGGACATGATCAACCTTGAATGGATGTGACCCCCCCCCCAGTGAGTATACATGTTATCTCCACAAGGACATGATCTACCCATAAGTGATGATCTCCCTAGTGAGTGCACATGATCTCCCTACTGGGTGGAATATGATCTCTCCAAATGAATGTAATCTTCCCAGTGAGAAGACATGATCTCTCCCAGAGAATGGTCAGGGGTGGACTTGATCTCAGTGAGTGGTTACTCTGTGCCCTTATGATGTTGACTCTGATTCAAGCATAGACAGTAATCACATTAGCACCACACTGAATGCACACTGACAGTGAAGGAGCTCTGAAGAAAACGTAAACATCATATGGTGGTTGAAATCACCAGAAACAGAGATACAGAAGACATGTGAAAAGAACTGAGAGCCTGAGAGAGGCAAACAAGAAATCCAGTCCAGAAAAATGGAGGAGAAAGCCTGCAGCAAGGTGGGAAGAGGACTTTGTGAACTTTGGAAGTGTCCAGGGCCACAAACTCACAGCAGAAAAGGGGTGTGAGTGAAGGTGAGTCCATGGAGGACAGCCTTGTGGGTCCTGGGAGACAGTCTGTGTTGTGTGAAGTACAGTGTAGTGTCACCACTGGGTTGAAGGAGAAGATCAAGGACTGCGGGTCATGTTGAAATATTCCCTTGGGCTGTACAGAGCGATGCAAGCAGACATGTTACTGAAGTTAATGGAGTTGGAGCCTGAGCTGTGGTGGTCCTAACAAGTCACACTGAGCCACTTGTCCTTACTAGCCAATTAAAAGAGCTAAATTAGTAGGGAAAAGCCAAAAAAAAAGATTTATTTAATGTGCCCACATTGGAAAGAAGGACAGAGAGATGCAGTGACATCCCTCCCCCAAAACCCATTGTCTTGTTAGAACCTGGGAGATCAGAAGGATACCAGTGTAATGGGCATACCTCAATCTGTGTCTCTTCCCTCACCCCCCCACAACATTCCCTCCCCTCCCCATGACACCTAGGACTCAGTCATCCTGCCCATGCTTTCAACTGCTCCTCAACCACAGGATGTGAAACATCCCAGTTTCTCTGAGACCTGTAAGGAAGGAGTCACCCCCATTTTGCCTCATGCACCTAGGCTTTCCTCAGAAACCTGCCATACTGCTATCTGTCTGTCTGTCTGTCTGTCTGTCTGTCTGTCTGTGGTGTTAATAGCTCTCCTATAAATCTCATGCCCAGGAATGCAATTTTTCAAGGGGTTGACGCTGACATTACAGCAGGGGTTCTGTGACAGTGACCGTGGGGCTGAGAAGCAGAAGAAGCAAGTGTTGTGTCTAAGGAAGGACTTCGCAGAGCAGAAAGAGCAGGTACCTGGGATGCACTCAGCTGTGAAAGGAAAGAAATGGGGAGTTTGCTAGCTCTTTCAATGGCCTTATTGGGAGTCACTGGGGAGAGAACCTGAGCAGGAGCTCAGCCCATTGGAAAGGCCTTGAGGAGGGATCACATGAGAGGCTGGAAGAAGTCTTCAAATGCTGCTCTGCTGAGCTGAGGCAGGAAGGGAGCCCACAGACCTGTGAGACTAGGGTTCTGTTGTTAGGGGATTGGCTTGGGAGTGCTCATTTTCCAGGAAAATGGGAAAGTAGAGATTGCAAATACAATCCAGAGAGGGCATCTGAGTAGTGACATCCATTCACAGTTGAACATTCTGCTCCATAGGAAGAGGGATGGAGGCATGGAAGTGATCTGGATGCAGGAGACACTTCTGGAGGCTTCCGTGAGGCCAGACCACAGCTCTGGAGCCTTGAGCAGAGCCAGAGTGTGGGTGAAGGAGCTAGCAGAGGACAGGGAAGGAGAGGAAAGGGGAGGGACAGAGAAGGGGGAAGGAAGATAGGAAGAGGAAAGGAAATAGCTGTGGCAGAGGCTGAATGAGTCAAGGAATCATTCATCACCTCCAGCTGAGACTCCTGTGAGAATCTCATGGAACCAGCACCCTCTCTCCCCTATTTCTGGTCTCCCTCAGTCTCTGTCTCTCACTTCCTATCCCTTCCACTCCCCTCTCCTCTCTCTTTTCCCCCATCAGGTTTCTGTCTCTTTGTTAAGGTCCTGAAGGAGAATAATGACTGAGTCGTTCCCTCATAGTAGGTTTTGTCTGGAACAAGAAGAGAAGATACAAAAAGTGGAAGCTGTCAGGGGTGGGGGTGGGGTGGGGGAGGGTGGGGGTGGGGGAGGGTAGGAGTGGGGAGGCTGGCACAACACAGCAGGTAGTAAAGCTAGAAGCACGGAGACAGAATAGATGAATGAGCTCTTGGTAACCTGTCCAGACTAAAGGGAAGCCCTTGAGACAGAGGGTGGGAAGCCACGTTGCAGGTTGGCCTTGGTGGGGCAATGCTTGCAGGCTCCCTGTTGTCTCAACAGCCTCTCAGTTATCTCCCCATGCCCCACTAAGATCTAGGGAAACCTGTGAGCTTGCCCACTGGGGAATCTCTGAGATGAGTCCTGATTCCACTCTAGCTCCAGATAGATGCTACTTCCAGCCCTTGTGGACTGTCTCTGGCTCGGTGACTGAGGAGCTGAAGAAACATTTTGTGTTCATCTCCAGCAACACCCATCCCTGGAAGTTACTTAATCCCAGCTTAATGAGGATATAGATGTCATCAAGCTGCTTCTCCCTCAGCCTGGGAAATCGGCAGTGCAAGAGCTGTCCTTGGCTCAGCTCTGACCAGCTCTCTCTCTCCAGCTAGCAGCCCAACAGTGCAAATCACACATCAACTTCACTGGGGCCGTAAGTCTCACCAGTTGTCCAGGAGTGTGTTCTGACCTCTACACAATTAGTGGATGAATGATGCTTCTCTCTTTTTCCAATCTTTTCCTTAGGGGGCCATCAATGTTGCATTGAGGGGGAAAAGTCTGGAAGATAGGGCTTCCTGAGCTGCAATGGGAAAGTCTTGTAAAGATCAATCAACAATGGTAAAGTCACAATCTATAATGGAATTGTAGGCACAGGGGACAGAATGGTAGAAGTTACCAGAGAAAGATAACACTGGATCATGAAGACGCAAGACACTATCAGCATTCCTGTACCTGCCACAGGCAGCTTCATCAGGAGTCAATGCACTGGCCATTCATCTCCATTCCCCATCAGAGTGGCCTGGACCAGGTTGCTTTAGTGAGATGGACTTTTCTTACCAGCAAAGGATGATTACACCGTGGCCATGCTGTCTAGTTAGAGAGGAGTTCTGTTCTCAGAATTGGGTTATGGTTGGACAAGAGCCAGAGGATTCCTTTTGAACTGAAGAGAAGGGGACGGAATATTAGTGGAGGATCTCACAGCTACGTAGGCCAAATCCTTTGAAGTCCTACATAGCCAAGAGCAGTTTCCTGTTGGAGTGGGAGAGGAGGTCACCAATGCAGGGTTCTGGGTCCATCTCTTGTAACATTGGGTGCTGAATGTGATAAAAGCTTCAACTACAGGGAGAAATTAAGCTTTGAAGTGAGTTGCTTTTCTCTAAATGGACCAAGTTCTCAGGAACCAGCAAGCATGTATAGAAAATAACCATACTCCTTGTGTCAGGGTATGCCCAACTCTTATATTTAGGAAGAGTGCCCACACACTCTTGTTTCAGGAAGTGCCCACACTCTTTGCTGTGAGGATGTGCTCACATCCTCCTCTACCAGAAAGTACCCACTCTCTCCTCTGTCAGGAAGTACCCACTCTCTCTTCCATCAGGAAGTGCCCACTCTCTCCTCCATCAGGAAGTACCCACACTTTTTTGGCATTTCCCCCTGTTCTTCTGTGAGAAGTCCTTACCCTAGCCCATACATAAGTTTACACATTCGAGCACATACTCAGTCTCTGAGGTAACCTCCTTTCTTCATTTACCTCACATCAAGTCTTTACTTCTCTGTGCCTCTCGACTCTTGAAAATACATCTACTGTTAGCAAAAACCTCCATAGTGATTCTTCTGGTTCCAAATACATTCACTCATTCACTCGCTCACTCATTCTCTCACACACTTATTCACATAACAACTGCATATGTGCATATCCCATATGTCAGGCCCTTGCTTACAGAAGCTATTAGGGGTCCCCAGAGTTCCCCACACAATTCTTAGTAATCTGATATGCTTAGCAAGCGTTTGTTGAGTGATTACACCTGTTTCATTTTAATTTATCAACACACTCTGATTGTTTATAAGCCTTTATTGTTTTTTTAGACAGGCTCCTTTATGTACATGGAGTTTGGAACTCATAATCCTTCCAGACTCAGCCTCTGGGGTGGAGGGTTACAGGAGTTGGCCACAAATGCCTAGATATAAACATATTAAGGGCAGTGCTTTTACTCCGCACTCTGTATACTGGACAGTTGATGCAGTGTAACAAACGGAGTAAAAGATCTCTGAAGTCAATTAAGCCTGTAAAAATCCATCAGCTGAATTAGCCATCATTATTTCCTACAATTAAATTAATCAGAGGGGTGGAATGAGTGATCAGTGGTTAGTACACAGCTCTCGGCTGCTCCTCAAGTCACTGTTTGCCATGAAAGGTCAACTATTCTGATATTCCCACTTCTCTCCATTCATTATCTGGTGTGATTAGGAGCAAAGACTCTCATACAGATGAATATTTAGCATTCTGGTCTGGCCTCTTCTCTGTGAGGTTATAAATGCAAAGCATTTGAATATTTCACACAAGGCTGAATTGGACTTCAGCTGTGGCATTTCCATCCTATAGCTGATGTCTTTGGAGGACGCTTGTTATCAGTGCTGTGTCAAGGCACCCATTTCAGTGAGAAGTCCTTGTCATGTTCATTCTGTCTTCTGTGCTTTGAGGATAAACTCCCGGAAGTGGAAAAGGAATTCCAGATACTACTGAGCACACTAGATTATTGGAATGAAGACCAAGAACAGGTGGGGCCTGGAAGTCACCTATGTGGGCACTAAGCACAGCCTTGTACACTAGTGTCTGACATGAAGCAGAGGCTGGCTAGGGACCTGTGTGACTGGTATGTGATGCTGCATCTTCCTCACATTGCAGCCACTGTTACTCTTTACCCCTTCCCAATGAAAGGACACATCTGCCTCCTGCCATCTGAGAGATTGGGAGTTTATTTTGGAAAAAGACCATTGTTACTCTAACTCTGTCTTGCAAAATACCCAGCACACTCTATAGGCACTTGGTGCACTTTGGTTGAGTAAAGAAATCAATAACACATCCTTTAGAAAGGCCACTGACAAACAATTCCCATCATAAGGCTCAGAGAAGGGAGTGCTATTCTGTTAAGATGAGAAGGGTCTCTGCCTTCCCATTAACCAAAGGCAGCTGCTTAGAGTGTCTTGAGAGAACAGGATGATCTGTAGATTAAAGGTGTTTTGCCACAAAGGTGCTTGACTCTGTGCAGAGGTGTCAGGAAGATTGGCTGTATTAAGTGTCCTGAGGCACCAGGTAACCTAGGGTTATTCATCCTGTCTCCCTGTGTTGGGTCTTAACTCTGATTAAAGTATTGCAGCATAAATGCCCTGGGAAAAATCTCAAATCACTGATCTCTAGCATTTGTAGAGTTCATCCGGCACAGCCCTGGCTTTCTATTGGATGGGAAATGCAAGGGTGGCTTTCCCTTAACATTTCTACATCATTCAGAGAGCTGGTTTCTTGCACTGCAGCTGTGTAGTGGCTCATATTAACTGTCAACCTGACAATACCCAAAATATCAAAGAGACATGCCTCTGGATATATCTATGAGAGATTTGCTAGATAAAGTTAATTGAAATGAGAAGACTCACCCTAAACATGGATAGCACCATTCCATGGGCTAGTGACCAAGGCTGTATGAAAGATAAAAAGCATGCTGGAAACTAGCATTCATCTCTCTCTCTGTTTCCTGACTGTGTATAGAATGTGACCAGCTGCCTCATGCTCCTGGCAGCATGCCCTCCCTCTCATGATAAGCTGTACCCTCTAATAGTGAGCCCAACAAACCCTCCATCACTTTAGTTTCCTTGCCCAGGCATTTTGCAGCAAGGAAAACAACACCAGACAGATGAGGACACCTGGAAAGCTACATCTTTACTTTTATTTGACTCAAGTGGTAACTTAAAGTTTTAGAAATCAAGATGCAGAAGAGCTCATTGAGTTCTCATGGAAATCCAGGAGACTAGAGCTTGGGGTGTGGGCTGAGAATCTACCAGAAGGGCAGTTCTGTATATCCACATGGGAGGAGATGCTCCAATGGGAAACCTCATTTACTACCAACCAGGACATTCTGTCTGTACCTAAACACTTAAGGGGCTTTGAGAGAGCAAGGAGAGCACCCAGAATTTAGGCAGGCTAGACAAAGGCTTCTCACCAGGAGACTGACTGGAAATGTGATCCCAAGATCTGGGCACATCATTCTGAAGAGTTTCTCACAATGTGGGAGATCTTTAGCCCCAGCCTGCTTTGCTGCTGTGCCTGGTCTAACAAGCCTGAAAGAAAAACTAGGAAGGTCTGAACTGTTTCTAACTAAACACCCATCTCCAAACAGGTAAAACTCAATATCCCTGAAAATTAATAAGGACAGACAATATGACAACCAAGATGGAAAACCATAATTAAAACTGACCCCAGAGATTATAGAGATGATAAAGTTACCAGACAAAGAGCTCAAAATAATCACATAGACTATTTTTGGAGCAGAACATCAAGACATAGAAGGTGTGTTTTAAAAATCATGATTTCTAATGAGTGGAGTTACAGTGTACATTATAATCTAAAGAGTCCATAAGAATCTGCAGATGAAACAATTGGGGAATTTGAAAACTTTAATACAGGATTTCTGCTTTGGTTTTATTTCTGTTGCTATGATAAAAGACTCTGACAAAAGGCAATTTAGGGAAGAAAAGACTTATGCTAACTTTCAATTCCAGATTAGAGTACACTAAAGCAGGGAAGTCAAAGGATGAGCTTGGAGCAGCTAGTTATATCATGTCTACATACATGAATTCATGCATGCTTACCACTTAGCTCATATTCTTCACTCTTATAAAATCCTTCACACAAACCCAGGGAAAGGTGCTGCCTACATTGGGCTGGGACTCCCCACATCAATTAATGTAATCAAGATAATCTTCCACATACATGCCCACAGGCCAACCCAATCTAGACAGTCCCTCATTGAGACACTCTTCCAGGTTAACAATTAAAATTTACCATTAAACATTCGAAATGAAATATCCAGAGGGAAAAGAAATCATAAAAAAGATAACCTGTGAATTTTAAATTGTCTTATAGATGTATAAAGGGAGACCAAGAAGAGAAGGGGACAGTCAATAAGAAATAATGGACAAGGTATGTTCTCATTTGGTCAGAATTCTAAGCTCACTGATGGATAAGATTCAGCCAAATAAGTGAAACATGAAACATAGGAAATTCATATTAACCAAAGAAATCGAGTAAAGATGCATTATAAGCAAGATGTTCAGAACATCGCTCCTCCAAATAAAAAACTTCCAAGAGCAGAAAGGGAAGATGAAAATACTTAGGTGCAGAGAGAACAAGTTAAGGGTGAAGTGGATTTATACTCAGATGCAATCAAGCTGGATAGGGGAAGACAAAAAAACCTGTCACCAAGTTGTATTAAAAGAATTGTTTTGGGCAGAAGGAAAGAAACAGAGAAGGTGGAGAGCACTTACAGGTAACTTCATCATTATCTTCTATTACTTGTATCTATTTACAATAAAGTTGTCACAAATGGAACACAAGTTGATGGACTCAAACTTAAGCATATCAGCAATCACATTAAATGTAAATGGCAGAAATTTCACTGCTAAGAACCCGCAGCTTGTATCCGATGCCCTTTTTTGGCCTCTCACAGTACCTGAACTCATGTATACATACCATATAGACACATATACACATACATAAAAGTAAAATAAATCTTTTGAAAATTGTATCAAAATCCTACTCCTTTTCAAATATACAGCACTAATAGTTGAAGGTTTTGGAGGAAATTTAGATGTTGAGGGTAGAACCTTCATGAACAAGACTGGAGAATTATATTTTTCTCTACTGCATAAAAATTCAAGAAGATATCAGTGGCCTGCAACATGTGCAAGAGAGCTCTCATGAGAACCCTGGTACACTGTCCACACCCCATTTTCAGTAAGAAATGCAACCCTATGTAAGAAGCAAAATTTTCTTGTTCATAAGTCTTACACTTTATGGTGTCTGATTATGGCAACCTCAGCAGACTAAGACAGAAGAATAACAAAGGTCAGAATACAACCACACGTTGCCTAGAGGACTCACTTTAAATATAGCAGCACAGATAGACTAAATGTGAAAGGGTATCAAAGGATACTAACATGGATTTGCCAAGAGCAATGCGATGAAATCCTACTCAAGATTAAAAAGAATGAGGCACTGGTGTGTGTGGCAACATAGCACCAGCAAATCCCAATGTAAGGAGAAGCCAGGCCAGCAGGAAGTGTATCAGGTAGGATTCTATTAGACACAAGCATATACAACAACACAGAGATCTATTAACTATCTGAGAATGAGGGAAACAGGAGTGGCTACAGATAGGCACATTAGGGCATTTGAGGGCATCCAGTGTGCTCTTTCTCTTGTTTATCAATGTTCTTTGGTCCATCTGTAGGTCAAAATACCTCAGATGTGCACCTCAAAATGCCAAAGTTAAAAGTTAAACATAAAGTCATTCAAATATTATCTTACAATTCTGTAGTTTTTAACTTTATTTGGCTAAAGGGATAATAGGCATTGAGCAGGGTCCTCCAAAAATTCATATATTGAAGCCTATACCCCTATGTGACTGTGCCTGGGGACAGGGCATTTTAGGAGGTCAATACAGTTGGTTAAATAGTAGAGTGGAGTCCTGTTGTGGAATATTGCTTTAACTATGTAGAGGTATGTTGCATTTGTTTATGCTTCATTTGTTTAATTATGTAAAGATGTGTTGCTGTTTTACCTTGCCTGCCTAAGGCACTTGATTGGTCTAGTAAAAAGCTGAACAGCCAATAGCTAGACAAGAGAGGTTATATGGGACTAGTGGACAGAGAGAATAAGTAGGAGGAGGAATCTAGGCTCTAGAGAGGAAAGATGAGGCAAGAATGAGGGAGAAAGAAGACACCAGGGCCAGCCAGCCAGACATGGAGTAGGACATACAGAGTGAAAGAACGGTAAAAAGCCTTGAGGCAAAATGTAGAGATAAACAGGTTAATTTAAGTTATAAGAACTAGTGGGAAAAGCACAAGATAAGGCTGAGCATTCATAACTAATAATAAGTCTCTGTGTATGACTTGGGAACTGGTTGGTAACCAAAAGAAAGCCTGCTACATTTGACACCCAACTTGTGGCCCCAATATCCACATAGGGCCTGAGAAAGCTGGGAAAGGGGAACAGATACGGCTCCTGGCTCTTTCAAGAGGCTCTGCCCTAGGGAAAGCAAGCTAAGTAAAAATGCCTGCCACCATGTGGGCACCAACTTCCCAGAGCTGGGACAGTTGAATGCAGCTCCCAGTTGAACACAGCTTTCAGCCAGACTCACAGGGCCTAAAGCTTGGCTTTCACAGACCCTGAGCCAGGTGGAGCCAGATGCAATGTAAAGCTGCTTAGCAGTTTAAGGTTTGAGAGATAGTTGGTGCCCAAAAGAAAACCTGCTACAGGGTCTTGTACCATAAGACTCTGCTCCTATTAGGAGAAGGTGTGTTTATGTAGAGAAAAGGCCAGGTAAGGTGCAGTAAAAAGGCTCATCCAGCAAGCCGAAGAGGCCAGCTCACCAGGGACCAGGATGCTCATAGCTTGATTCAGGGCTTTTCTCCCTAGAGCTCTGAGAAAAGATATGCATGTGCTTGAAGTTTGTGGCATTCCTGGTGGCAACTGAGCAGACTCAAGGGGCTCTGGACAGTGGTGTTTGATTGATACTCTCTGGAGAGCCTCAATGGTAGTTAAGACGGTGAAATGGGGCACCAGGCCAGTGCCTGGCTGATGCATATCAAATGCTCATTCCAACCCTCATGTGGAGGCTTGATCAACTCTCTATAGATTCTTCTTTGCACTGTATCCAAGAAACTCTTTCTGTATCAACCATTTGAGCAAGTTATTTGTCAAAAAAAGGACTTAAGAAATGAAACGATCATTCAGATCAATAAATATGGAACTCTTACAGTACCAGGTGGGGAGACATGTGGTGTGGACACAGGTATATGCCCTGAGACTCGGCTAGATAGGAAGCAGACTATCCAGATCCCATCACAATACAGACATCTGATTTCCATAAAGGGGCTGAATTATAGCAAATTCTTGAATGTCCTACTTATTTATAGTTTTGTTTACAAAAATATCAGCAAATAACTGATGCAAAAACCTCTGAACTATTTTTGAAAATGGGCAGGTTTCCAAAATGATTGTAAAGAACTCAGGGTACATAATGGAAAAGCAGGTTCATTCTGAGCCTGTGAGCCAAGAATGATGAAGTTGGATGTCATAGAACTAGTTTTTAATTAAATACGTTGTGTGGCAATTTCCTGAATTGAAACATTTCATCCAGCAAGGAGGCTAGATAAAATTCAGGAGTCAACAACTAACAATTTCCAGGAAGTCCCTGAAACTTACCAAATTCACAAGATACCCTCTGAGTTCTCTAAGCAGTATTGTTAGAGAGAGGTGACTCTCAAACCTGTTGAGGTGCCTGCAAGTCTTACAGAGAGATCCAGGCTTCTACCTTTTATAAGCCGTCACCAATGCTGGGGTGGGCTTTCCACCATACAGCTGCATTTGAATCATTGTTACACCTGAAGTCACCCCTCTCCCATGCTCCTGTAAGTAATACCAGCAAACTCAAATACCAAGCTGGACTTAGGTAGAATCATTACTTTGGTCTGTGTTCAGTTCCTTATCTAGGATGAACAGACATTTGTTCACTTCTGAGAATAGTATCACACAACCAAGGCTTTGAATAAGAAAGAATTTCATGGAGTATAGTGCATGTACAAAGCTTTCAAAATGGCATGATAAAAATGCAGAGGAATGTCCAACCATCTGAGGAAGTTTAAAAACATAGTTCATTTGAAACCAAATCTAAGCAGGAAGACTACTATTTATTGGGACACATCCTGCTTAAATTGAATTTATCCTTTTATATATATATATATATATATGTGTGTGTGTGTGTGTGTGTGTGTGTGTGTGTGTGTGTGTGTGTACACATGTGTATGCATAGGTAGGTGCACATGAATGAATGCAGGTACCCCTGGAGACCAGAGGTGTCAGATCCTCAGGAGCTGTGACCTGCCAGACATGGTTGCCGGGAATTGAACTGGATCCTCTGGAAG
>CABHPH010127530.1:1868-27367 GCA_902168325.1 Peromyscus nudipes
GAGAGAGAGAGAGAGAGAGAGAGAGAGAGAGAGAGAGAGAGAGAGAGAGAGAGGTTTTATAAATATTAGCTTCAACTAATATTATTCCTGTTGTAGGTATATGTATCAAACAAAGATTTTTTTTTTAAATTTCTGGCTACAAATTTTAAGGAACAATGCCTAAATACCATAGACTTATTCAACTGTATGTCCCTATCTGTAAGATGTTACTGAAATGAGAATATAAGAAGCTTACAAATAAAGCTTCATTTAGTATGCCTAATAAGATGCTGAAGGAATCTACCCAAATTTCTTATCCCACATTAGAACAAAACTTAATTAAACAATGAGTCTGACTTTAGTATTTTTTATAAATGGAAGTTATCGCTAATCTCAAATAACCAAGCAGGTTAGTGAAAATGTAGACAAGAATAAATTATTTTTAAATGAGGCAGTAGTCTGTAAGGAAAAGTATTTTAAAAAAAGTCCATGTATTTTAAGTGCAATCAAAAGTTTCATTGAACTATTTCTGAATACATGCATGTGATAACTCATATAGCACTCTAAAAGATTTTCTCCAAGAAAACTGGATGGTATTGCTTCAAGAAAGGCTTTTCAATGACACTAAAGGATTCAAAACCATATTGCAGACCATGGCCCTCTCTGCCAATTGCACATTTCCTTAGTGACCTAAAAAGCTTTTGGCTAAATAAACTCTATGTCTGGAATCTGTGGTTACATTGGGAGCTAATAATTCTGCGACTTTTTTTTTTCTTTTGAGATACATTTGGTGATTGGAACTGTAATGCAGAAAAGCAGCCTCTTGAAAAATTCAGATTCAAATAGCCTCCTTTGCAAACTGAAAAATTCACTGAATATAAAATTACAGTAATTTTGGAAGACTTAGAGTCTAATGATTGCTTTAACATTCCTGCTGAGATTTCCTCCATGTTGGCTAATATGTGTCTTTTAGATAAGTATATTTTAGTTCCTCTAATTTTTCTCATTGAAAGTGAATAACTTTTAAGATTTCTTTCCCCATCAGTATTTTATGTTTAACCTCATTGCTTTTATAGCAGAAGCATTTACATTTTCAAAGCAAGAGACAGAACTTTTTGAAGATAATTTTCAGGAATTATTTTGACTATATAAGAATGTATGTTACTGTCTAATCACATACCAATCCAGAAGTAAATACTAGCCCCTTTTTGTATCACAATTAGCTCTGCTAGTTTTATAAGTGGAATGGTAGTAAAGATTTTCCACTGAGAGGTTCCTTCCACAAATGATAATGTTTCGAGGATTGTCCACCATGCTGCCTGCCAATAGGTTATTATTTCCTATAGTTGGCTTGCATCCTGTTTTGACTGGAGCATACTTTATTTATGCATTTTCATGTTGAAGGAGATTTGACCATTCGGGTGTAGCAACTGCGAATATATGTCAGGAACATGCCCTTACAGGCCTCGGTACAGGCATATTCTCATTTATTTTGGAGAAATACTTAGGCTGTGGGCTTTTGTATAATTTATATGACACATGGTTTTCTTTATAATAAATCATTAAATCATTCATTTCAAGTAACTGGACACTTTACAAGAACATTACTGGGTGAAGCATAAAAAGTGGTTCCATTACCTATAGGATACAAATAACTTTTGAATTTCATCTATGATAGTGTGTTCATATGTCTGTGCATATATATGTGGTATGTGCACCATGTACATTAAAAATGCATTCCTTATAATACAAATGTAATACTCATTATATTCACATTTAATGTGCTTTTGTTCATCATAGCAATTTTTTAATATCAAAAAATGATTTTGATATTTCTGTATAAGGAATACTAATGAGGTCCTTTGGGTACCGGCCCCTCAGACTTCTTCAGGGTCCAGAAAATATGCTACAGCAAGCGAGAGAAACCTAAGAATCTGAAAGTGAAAAAATGAACCAACTCACACACATCTTCTCCTTAGCATGTCTCTTTCTTGTTCTGCCTATTAATCTAATTTTCTTGTCCTAAATATAAATCTTTCCTAGCTTGTTCTCCTCTAGCCTAAAAATTCTTCTTTAGGAAGCTTGAAGCAAAAGAAAGAATTAAAAGAGCAACATCTCATTGGTCAAAAAAGTATTTCTAGAGTAAGCGATAAGGAGTTGAGCCACTACCATGGCAACACAAGGTTTCAAGATCTCAGGTCCAGAGGGAGGGGGCACAGAGTCCAGTGGGACAAACTCAGAGACATAGATCTTTATCAACAGACTTGGCAAGTAAAGTACTGGCATCTTTTTCTTAGGGTGCTTTATGTAGATAACCTTGGCTGGACACTTGCAGCTTTGACTTTGTGCATAATTGTCAAATTTTAAACTTATGGTCTATGTACAAAGGCCTTTAGTCTAGGTTGAACTTGTTCTGAGGTAAAAATGAGCTAAATGTGTGCAGTTAGTCTGAGCAAAAGGAACAAAGTAGGATTTAAGGCTCTACAGTCCTTGTGGGACAATAGATCTAGTTATGAAGCATATCCTAGTATATTTTCAACATATCAGTTTTATACAGCTAAATGAGAAGTCATCTTCCTGATCATCCACAGATATGTGTGCCCAATAGATGAAATATATACATGAGATAAACATACCAGCAGTGGGAAAACACCCATAGCTGTTCTTAGGGAAAAAATGAAATGGCATATGAGAGAAATTACAGACAGGAGCAACATGTCATCAACGGTAACTCCATGGTCTTGCCAGGTGGGGCTCCCTATCAGAGAATCTGGTGAGTTGACTTTCTGAACACTAGTTGTCACCTGCTGTATACTCCCACAACCTCTTGATATCAGCAGCTCTGAATAGAATACGACTGGACTACTCAGTGCCTGCCTACCCCCATAAAGATATGTCCTGACACAAGGCCTTGTGTACTTCAAGGAGATAAGCTTTGAGTGCGTCGAATATTTATTTCTGGCAATAAAGATTTGTGTGCCTAAGGACATGGGTGTGAATGATTGGATTGCCAGTGCAAACAATTTGACCTCTGTACAGTGTCCCGATGAGATCCGGTGCCTGCAGAATTCTGGAGCTATCCTTAGATTCAGTTTTAATTGCCCGAACCATGAGCAAATCCCTCTTTGATTTACAGCATAAATGCATTGTTTTCTTTCAACTTTGGTTACTTTGAATAATTTTGGCCTCCCATACTGCCTGGTTTCCTGAGTTGAAGATTTCTCTCACTGCCCTACCCTACCCTTCAATGTCTACTGTTTGGCACCTTAGTACCTGGGATCTGTTTCTCTTAGCTCACCTATTTGGCCTCCAGATCCAGAAACCATCGTCTTCTCCTGAACAAAATTCTGAGTGCCTCAGAGGAATTTTTCTCAGTTACTTTTTCTTGGTCTCAAGCCCCTGGCATCCTGTTCTCTGTGATCAACATCGATGTCTTTGTTAGATGTCCTTCTCCCAAGGACACAGTAGCTCTTTTCTTCTAGATGGGACTTTATATGCTAAATAGTCTGTAGTAGCTATGAACAAACTACTCCAAGGAACCTCATCTCAAGATGTTACCATTTATTTGGGGGAAAGAGGTATTAAACTTGTATTGTATGTGAGATACTATGATCTGCCCTAATTAAAAAAATCATTTTTAAAAGGTAAATTAGAGTGGTAGTATGGAAACAAAATGCAATAAAAGCTTCCTAAAACATATGTATTATACACATATATATGCATTCTAATTGAAATTACCAAATAATGGGTGAGAGGGAGAGTCACAACTGGAAATCTCTTGTAAGCAAATGAAGCTTCCAGTAAAATGAATGGGTTACATCTAATTGAGTTGTTGGCCAAAGGGGTCCCATGGGAATCCCCAAACAACCCAGGCTGTTGCCAAGGCTATAGGTTGCTCTCCACAAACTGATGGCAAGGCCTTATTTGCTGAAGACACATACCCAGGACATTGAACACAGAAAAGTTGATCTGGTGGCTACTTAGTATTCATGGCACTGGAAGGTGCTCTGTACACTACTAAAGGAGAAACAAATTCCAATCCAGCTACAAAACCTTTATCTACCTTAGTTTCCTGCTTGCAAGATACACAACTGTAATGGGCCACAAATCATGTGGGAGTAACCAACCAATCAACATCTGATTTGACTGAAGGCACACTCCATGAGATAGAAAGCATACCCAGTGACCAAGAACCTGAGACTAGACAGCACATGGACCTAGGTTAAAATCACACACTACTGTTCGACTATAAGAACAAAGCAATAAAATGACTCCTAGTGACATTCTGCTGTGCTCATAGATAAGTGCTTTGTTTTGCCATCCTCAGAGAAGCTTCTTCCTACAAGAGATCAGAACAAATAAATAGACTCATATGTTGTTGGGTTTTTTTTAAAACCTTTTGGGGGCCTGCCACCCAGTTCCCAAATAAGTAAATAAATACACATAGACTCATTCTTACTTATGAATGCCCAACCTTAGCTTGGCTTGTTTCTAGCCAGCTTTTCTAACTTAAATTATTCTGTTTCTCTTTAACTATGTTTTGTCTCTGGGTTTTTTTTACCTTTCTTTATTCTATACATTTTTCTTTCCTTCTTACTCCATGGCTGGCTGTGTGGTTGGGTAGCTGGCCCCTGTGTCTTCCTCTCCTTCTCCTTTTCTCATTACTCCCTCTTCTCATTCTTTTTCTTTTCTCAAGTCTAGATTTTGCCTTCTGTTTATTCACCCTGTCTGGCAGCCCTGCCTATCCCTCTCTCCTGCCTAGCTATTGGCCATTCATCTCTTTATTAGACCAAACAGATTTTTAGACAGGCAAAGTCATAGAGCTTTACAGAGTTAAACAAATGAAACGTTAAAGAATACAACACATCTTTGCATCATTAGACAAATATTTCACAGCATAAACAAATGTAACACATTTTAAACTAATATTCCATGATACTCACAGTCAGAAAATCTGTAGAGTGAAAGACCTTGGAACACTTGGCCTTTAATTGGATATCTCCATCAAGCCCCTCCTCTCAGGTTCAGGGAACCCCACAGAAGAGGAGTCAGAAAGAGTGTAAGAGTCAGAGGGTGTGGAAGATGTCACGGAAACACAGCAGGGCTGATATACAGACAAACTCATAAAGACTGAGGCAGCATGTACAAGAGCTGCATGTGTCTGAGTCACCAAGGTTTCTACAGCTGAAAGCAGTGGACACATGCCCCTATTCCTCACCTGGAAGTTATCTCTAATTGATAAACACTTGCAGTTGAAAATGTATTTTTGTCCATGGGAGGCTCACTGGGAAACACACTGTTCTTAGGGGTAGACTGCACGCCCAGGAGTGGGTGGCCAGCAGAGAATGAACTCAACGTCCTCTTGGATATTCAATGTGTCATAAGTTATATCTGGGTTTTCTTCACTTTTTTTTTAATTTCATTTTTTAAATTATATATTTATTTATTTCTCTCTCTCTTTTTACCCTACAGGTCCTTTGTCTATATATCATAGCTTCTATTTTTGTGTTTTTATGGGATTCCTGAGTATGCAAATGGTCTCTGCATCTATATCTGTTTCTTGTGCCTTTTCTTGGCTTCTTTTCCTTTCGTTTGTTTGGTTTGTCCTGTTCTGATGTGTCTGTTTCTGTTTTAGCTTATTTTATTTTATTATTATCCTTTAGAAGCCTGTTTTTTTCCTAATGAGATAGAAAGAGGATGGATCTGAATGGGAGGGTTTATGGAGAAGTACTGGGAAGAGGAGAGGGAGAGGAAGCTGTAATCAGGATATGAAAAAAGCTATTTTCAATTTTAAAAGAAAAAATTTCCCTAGGTGACATTTTAGGCTTTAATTATTGGGGTCAGGAGTTTCTCAGTAAGGATGCAGGGTTTATTTTCTCTGTGTAAAGATAGCAAGGCAAGGCAAGGACAAGGCTCCAAATGGAGCACTGGACAGTAGATATCTGTATTTCTCTGTCTTATAATCACTCTATGTCTGTTACTATTTACTCAATTGTTCAATCGCTTGGTATATACAAAATAGGAGTGAACTCGTAGGTCACCTACTATTCTGTAAATTTACATATTTGCAAATAATTGAGAAAGAAACACAACATTATGATATTATAGACTAATAGAGTATTATTTTACTCAGAAATTTCATGCCTTGGAATTTATTCTATGAAATGTGAAGCATGTATGTAGATCAGCCTCTGCCCACTAGTCTGGAAAGATAACAATCTTTAAAATTAAGTTAAATGTTAACAGTTAAAATGTTTCTAAATAGTTATGTAGCTTGATGTTTTGAATGTATTCCCCTTCCCTTAAAGAGTTTGTTACCTGATCAGTAATATGTCACAACTTGAAGTCAACTTCTACCTCTCAAAAATGGTGTGAACCTTATCAGAGCCTCTGTAAGTTAGTGACCCCAAATGCTGGAGTTTAGAATACCTGTGAACTCAAGAGTCTGATGAACATATCAATTGCTCATGCAGTGACAGCATAGCACTTTATCAGACACTTCCCTGGATGCAAAGAGCTCTGGCTGTGACAATCCTTAGGACTTTGAGCCGCTAACTGACACCAAGCATGTCAGAATCAAGTAGGTCTCAGTCACTATGGTGGAGCTAAGTTCTCCTGAGAACAACATATATACATTCTCACTTAAAACTTTAATCTAATTTGACTTTCCACAGAGTCTGACTTCCATTTACCTCATCATCTGTACTGTAATAAATTGGGAGGTCATTCTGCTCTGTGGTTGCTGTACCTTGTCTACTGAAGACATTTGCTGTGACTTTTATCTACTTTATTCCCTTAAGTCCTTTAATTTAAGCATGGTGGTCTCAGGCAGAAATTCTCTTTGAAGCTATACAGTGTGAAATCAAACATTAATCAGTCCTTATTTTACAACATGAAAACAACTTTACAGCTTGCTGAGACCAAATCTTCCACGTGTACATGCTTGGGACTGGGACTAGAGATGTGAGAGCTATGTGATGGGACTGTCACACGTGATTGCTGGTGATGGATGGGTGTTACTTGTCTCAGGGGATTTCAAGAGGCAGAATATGGTGACATTCTATTTTCCTGCCTGTCACCACTAAGGCAGCATGGTTCAAAACTCAGTAACTGTGACAGTGGCTTTGAGCTCACAGCACTTTAGCAGAATATGAGGTCACAGTATTTGGAATGATATCTTCTTAAATCTCAAGATTTCTAGTTGAACAAAAAAGGATTTTATCATTGTGGAAACAGTGTTGTAACGAAAATTTGAAATATTTGTTTCACAAGAAAATCAGTTGATAAAGGTGATATATCTATATATTATTTCATTATATGAAATTTCATTATATCAGCTAATAAAATAATATTCATGCATTGAACATTTTTATTTATAAAAAGTTAAAATCTACAGAAGAGTTGTTAGCATATTAAATACATTTCTATGTTGCATATCAATTCCAGTCCACCAACGATAGCACAATGTGTTGTGAATGATAAGATCTTTGCAATAATCCAAACAAAATGCTGTTTGTCACTCTTCTAATTTTATAATAGTGTACATGTGTGTGTAATTCAGGGAGACATGATCTTAGTGGTTTACTAAACTATCAGTGATTAATTATAGGGTATTTTGAAAACTCTTAAAGGGTTCAAAATTTTTCAACTAAAAGTAAAATAGGATAATATTGAGAGTTTGAAGAGGAATGTTTTATAATAAACAGTTATTTTGCATAAATTCCTATTTATTGTATAAAATGAAAATGCCATCTTTATGGATTTTATAGCAATATTCTACTTTGTTACAGATTGTGCAATGGCTAATAATTTTTAAAATCTAAGATGAATTGTTGAGTGTTATCAAAACTTTCTGAATATTGACTATATATTGCTAGAAAAAATACTATTTTATTTCATATCTGATTAAAATTCATTCAAAATAATTGATCAGTACCCTTCATTTAATCTCAACTCTTCAAATAAATAATTTTAGACTTTTTTTAAGGATAAAGGGTGCCTTGGAATGGGCTTCTGACTTTGGTGCTGTGATTCTAAACTGCAATTTTCCTTATAATCCTCAGTAAAGCAATGCCCATTTCAGCCTTGACTTTTGCCATTCTTCTAAAGAGATTTTATTTTTTCTTTTGTGTGTACTTACATTTCTTTGTTGATTTGAAGATGTTAGTACAATACTTACAGAGGCCAGGAGAGGGAGTCTGATGCCCCAGAACTGGTCTTACTGGAGACTGTGAGCTGTCTCATGTGAGTGATGGGAACTGAACTCGAGTCCTCTTTAAGAGAAGCAGGTACTCTTAACTGTTAGCTATTGAGGCATTCCTGCAGCCCTACTTACATCTTAATCTATTTTTTATTTTAATTGCCATTTGTTACCACTGATAAATGAGTTAGAACCATTTCTGGATGAATGGTTATCATAAATAAATACCTATGGCTACCCACCATGTTTATGTGCTCATACAGCCTCAGAAAGAATAAACAATGATACAAGTCCTTAAAATGTTCATGGTTTCTTATATTTCACCAACTGCTATCATATATGGCTTACAGAGTTAGAACAAGAATTTTTGTAAGTCATGGTATAGATAAACAAATGATAAATATGAAAGCTGTTAGCCTTGTAGCCAATAGAATTGAAAAAAATGGCAAACTCCCTTATGCATTATGAAAGATAACTAAACAAATACAGGATGGATTATGAACCATTTGCTATACAAATAAATATACAGGGAAGAAATCACTTATAAGAAAGTTTAATCTCTTTCCCAATTTGTCAACAATGTTTGAGTGCCTGAGTGTAATTCTTCCTATTTGAGAATCTTCCTTAGGCCAAAATGAAATTGTTTTTCAACACCTTAGAGATACACAGAAAATTGCTATCATGGTACACAGGAGAACTAATGTATCAGGGCTAAAATAACTTAGTGTTCTACTGTTTATTTTGTCATCCATACCTTGAAATTATACTTTGAAACTCAAGAGTTAGCTAACAAAGGTAGCTAAAACGTGATTGGGGTCAGCTCCACAAAGCTTAAGGCTGTGCATTGGCAGGTGAAATTTCCGATCAAAAGTAAAGAGAATCAGCACCCAAGTCTGAGCAGCAGATTCTGAGTAATGTTTCAGGGAAAAGGTGAACTTGCTTGAAAATGCAAATTCTAGACTTTATCATTAAAGGAAATTTATTACCAAAGTGAGAGTATTTAACCCTGCTTAGGCTTCTGTGCAGAATCTACCTTAAGGTTCAACAGTGTTTACTTAAAGTTGTTTTTTTCTGTGGTCATTTTTATTTTCAGGGAGTGGGGAGGAATCTGGGTCTTTTTTTTTAATTCGTCTTACTTTTCAAACAATATTTTCATTAACACTCTGAGAATTTAAGACAGTGTATTTGAACACATTCACCCCTCCTCCAGCTCCTCCACGGCTATCCTCCCATACACTCTGATCTGATGTGAGTTTTCTTTTTTCCTATCCATCAATTCCAGCTTGTGTTGCCCAACTAGTCTCGGGAGTGGAGCCTGCCCTGGCATGAGATTGATTTGCCATAGGTCACACCACTAAGAAAAATGACTCTCTCTCTCCATGAAGTGTCAAATGCCAGCAGCTCCTAGGATGTCTTCCATTACTCCTAAAAGATAATGTTTCTGAATGAGGTGTGTTTGGAGTCGGCTACATAACTTCATTAACTCACTGAGCTTTTGGATTGACAGAAATGTCTTCCATAACACAACGGGGAATGGTTTTAATCAAGGCCATTTGCATATTGGATTAATTTAATCATTTATGTAGCATTATCATTGATTTTTTCATGTTTCAGTAAATCAAATCATTTTTTTCAAGAACAAGACCTAACTAACCACTCAAAGTCAAAATTTCTTCATCACAATCGCCTTTGACCATGAGAAACCACAATGATGAAGGGAAAAGTGCCAGCTGACATCAAATTCACCCCAGAGTTACACCTGGAAAGGGTCTTCCACCTTTTTTTGTAGTAAAAAAACCTTAAATTCATTTATTTAGTCACAAAAATATAAAATATTCAAGTTATTAATGGCAACCATCACAGCTGTAAGTGTGAGAAAAATAGTAAAATAATGTTAATGATGTTTCTTTGAACACATAAGAGATAATTGATATGCAGATGGGGAAAAATAAGCCACAACAAATCCTTAGAGTGAATTTCATTTACAAAAAGTGGAAACATGTGTTGAGCTGCATTAATGACTCTGTAGTTGAACACAGTCATACAACTTGCCAACAATGCTGGTTTACTAACACCTCGCCTGAATGAACAGCTGTTCTTTGAAGTCCTGCCAAGCTAATGTCCAGGATAATGATAAAAACCCACAGACAAAAATTACTCATCTCTGGCCATTTTAATAATGGGGCATTAATTATGATTGTGTGAATGAATTCAAGTTTAATTCACTAATACTCCCAGTTGTTTGGAGTTCTCTCTGGCTACACAACTCAAACATTTAATAAGCTGCCTTGTGAATCTCAGGATTTGAACCAGATCTAAGACTTCCCTTGGTATCTAGATTTAAATAAAAAGTGATTTACATATTGTCAGTATACATTGAACAGAAAACTTCGTAAAACAGTAATAAACTTGAGAGACTGCTAGCTCTTAACACAGAGCGAGGGCTTGTAAACCTAGGAGATATAATCCTGCCAATAGAATTATAGTCTTAAATGAAAGACTTTATTGAAGTAGTAAATTAGTGTAAAGAAGGATTTTAAATCAGCATATTAGCCTGTATGGTCATTTCAGTTGACTTGTAGTAGAAGTCACAGAAAAAAAGATAAATTAAGTAGAATCCACTGAACAGTATTAGAATTCACGAGTATCAAGAAAGTGAAGATAATTTTTCTCATCAATAAACTGAACAAAATGGAAAATAAAATGCAAACAGTTATATAATTTGTCATGAAAGACAAGTAAATAGAAGTATATTTTAAGCAAATTTACTTTTCTCTTTTATGGCAAGGATAATAAAAAACAAGCTTCATTTCAGCGTGTCAATTATAATTATCCAGAGCAGAGTGAGAAACAGCAACAATTATACAGTGGTTCTCCCATTACACCGCCTATCATGTGCCACTAGTAAAAAGACACACAGGTTGAATTAATGCAAGTGTGGTGTATGACAATCATGAGTGTTGTAATATAAAGTGAAAGTAAAGTCAGTAGTAATGACAGTGCTCAGGACCTATCAAGGTGTATGGAGAGTCATGCTTGCCCAAGCACTGAACAACCTCCCATGTATAACCCCCATTGCTCTCCACAGTTCCTAGACAGCAACAACTTATAAGATGATTGTGGAAAATGATGCTAGGAAAACCCAATAAAATTATGGCATTTGCTTAAAGACAGGACAACAAATCATGAATGGTTTAACTGGATGAGCAGAAGAACGCAGACACAGGAACAACTTTTAATAAGGCCTTGCTGGCTAGGTGTACTTCAACTTGACACAAGCTTCAATCAGTTGGGAAGAGAGGTCTTCAACTGAGAATATATTCCAAAAACTGTCTTGTAGGCAAGCCTAGGGTGCATTTTCTTGATTGATGATTGATGTAGGAGGGTCCAGCTCACTGTGGGCAGTGCCACCTCTAGGTAGGAGGCCCTGAGTTGTTTAAGAGAGCAAACTGAGTAAGCTATGGGAGCAAAGCCAATATGCAGTGTTCCTCCATGGCTTCTGCTTCAGTTGCTGTATCCAGGGTCCTGCTTTGAGTTCCTGTCCCGGGTTCCCTCAGTGAAGGACTTATAAGATGAAAGGTGAAATGAACACTTTCCTCCCCTAAGTTGCTTTTGGTGACGGTGGGTGTTTTATCATAGCAATGGAAACCTTAAGTAAGGCAAAGGTCATATGTTTCTGGTTAGGACTTTAATTCACTTAGACTAGACATGTTTCAAATGCTCCAGGAATAAAATATGCAGGGTTTCCTCTCAATGAACTAGTTGTGGTGATATCTTATTTGTGCTCTAATAAAGCTTGCATGGAGATCAGAGGAAAAAAATCTAGCCACTATATTAAACATAGAGGTCAGGCAATGGTAGCACACATCTTTAATCCTAGCATTCGGGAGGCAGAGATTCATCCAGATCTCTGTGAGTTCAAGGCCACACTAGGAACAGAGCCAGGTGTGATGGCACATGCTTTTAATCCCAGCACTAACCATAGAGGGCTGGAGGTCTGTACAGACAGACAGGAAGTGATAGAGTTGGGCAGAAAGAGGAAGTGATGTATCTGGGTGGAGAGAGGAAGTGAGATGGGAGGGCACAGAAAGGATATAGGTGTGAGTGTACAGGAAGTAGCTTTCTCTTTGGCTGAGGATTTCCTAGCAGTAAGAACATGGCTGGCTTCTTTCTGCTTCTCTGATCTCTAAGTTTTCACCCAATATCTGGCTCTGAGTTTTTAATTAATAAGACCTTTTAGCAATTCATTTTACAACTAGTAGGTTTTCAATTAGGAAAAATTACTTCTACAATGTTTAAAATGCTAGCATGCTAAATATCACCATGTTTAATCAACTTTCATTTAAAATTCAGCTGTTAAATCATCATGCAGACATGTAAAATGTTAAATAATAATAGAAATGAAGAAATTTCAAAAGTAGTAAGTTCTCTTCTAAGAGACTTCTGATATCATAGTCACGCATACAAATAGGGACATGCATACATTTAAGAGACACAAGAAATCTGAGGATGGTTGCATGCTATGTGTTAGATTCTGGATTTGGTGACATTTGTGTTGTCAAATAAATATCCTCAGTATGTAGTCAGGTTTCAATATGGCTCCCAAATTTGGTGTTTGTTACTGAAAGATGTGTAGCATCATTTCAATTAGGACCCTTTAGGTGATGATATCTCATATTATTTCCATGATAGTACCTCAAGGGAATACCTATTTATTTCTATAGAACTTTAAAGATTAATCCTTGGATTTTGACTAATTATTCAATATCATGACAATAGAACATTAAACCAAGATAAATGCTAATAAACATCTCTAATATCTTTAAGTCATATTTTTGCTAACTGGAGTATTTGAACTAATGCCTCCTTTCAAAATATGGCATGTACAGGTAAGAGGAGCAATATCTACCCACAGCAAGTTAAGGGGTGTGACTCTATTAGTAGCACAATAGATAGACAAAAGACTATTAGCAACACCCTAGATTGAGCCAAGACAGGATAAGGGACATTAATACAGCTGGTTGGAAAATAAACTAGTTGTTTTGTATCATGGGGATTGACTAGCATGAGTGAAGGATTGGGCCTTAAGTGGGATTTGAAGTCTATTCATATTTCATGCCCCTGTCCTATCATGCAGGTGTTGGAATTCAACAAATCCCATTAACTCATTCCTATAAATTTTACTTCAGTGTATATCATATTGGTATCTTCCTCTACCTGTTATTGAATGTTTTATGTTTTTGTCATAGTCCTAAGCTCTTGGACAATAGGGGCATTTCATTTGCTCATTTTGTTCTGCAACACTTAAAGCAATTTCATGCACAACTTGAGTTCTTTATGAATACTTATCCAGTAAGGAGCTTTGCAACAGCCTGTGGGGATTCTGAAGTATTCCTGCTACTTCTAGGCCCAATGCACTAAAGAATCTGGGTGATTTAATATACATGCATTACCTATTTTAGTGGAAAGCTTTAGGTCTCAGTTACTTTTATTTTGGTGTGAAGAGACAACATGACCAAGGCAACTTATAAAAAAAAGTATGTAATTAAAGGATTGCTTGCAGTTTCAGAGGGTGAATCCATGGCCATCATAATGGGGAGCACAGTGGAAGACAGACAGGCATGACTCTGGAGAAGTACCTGAGAACTTGTATCTGATCCACAAGCATAAGGTAGAGACAGAGTTAATGGAATGTCATGGGTTTCAGAAACCTCAAAGCCCACACTCCTCTAACTAAGCCACACCTGCTCCAACAAAGCCAAACCTCCTCCAAGGACATACCTCCAAATCATTCCCACACTTCCACCAACTGTAGACGAAGTATTCAAGCATATGTATCATTTTCATTCAAAGCACCACACCTTAGTATGTATGAAAATGTAAAAAATTAAGAGTTTACAAACCTTAAAAATGTCTTAACCAGCTCTAAGAAGTTTTTGTGAAACTTTGCCTGTGTCTTGCAGTTTCACAGTATAAATGTGGTCACTTGGTTTTCTAGCTTCTGTCAGGTAATTCAAAAATAATGTGTGAGTTGAATATGGCTAGATTAACTACTTTCTTATGTATGAGTGCCTCAGGCCTTCCCAAAATAAGTTCTTAGAAATTTCATCTTTATTTGTGGGAGACATACAGAGCACTGACTAATACATGGATGATCCATTTTTTTCTTTTCCTTGGGGCAAAATCAATACTTTCTGTGATCTATGAAAGATGATTGCAAAACTTGAGAGGGATGAACCATATAGAGACAGAGTTATGTATATGTTTGTATTGTGTACTAATGTTTTTGACTCCATCTTAGCAGAAATGCTTTAAGTAATTTTGTATGAAGTCAGATGTGTTTCATCAACCAAGGCCTCTGACCTATTTATCTTCTCTTGTATATTTAAATTTTAAAAAGAATTCCTTATTCAACACTAATTTATTCAGAAGAACTAAGTGAATATATGTACATATACACATACAAACACATCCACACACACACAAACATATACATAGAGTGCATATTTAAATGTTTGTGAATGATGGATGGAAAATCATTCTTAATATTAATAGTAGGCTGATTTAAGTTCACTTTGTTATATATAATAAGGTTCTGAAACAATAATGCAGTTTAAAAAGAGATCCATAAAAAAAAGTTTAGTTGTGTTAACCATTGGCAAAACTACATGAAAATACCAAATAATGCTGCCATCCCAAGCATCGGTCCTGATATGAGGCTGTTGAAACATCCAGACCTCGATGTTGGGACTATAACTGGTACACCTGCTTTATGGAACTTATTGCCTGTGTCAGTTGAAGTTATTGTGTATCTACCCTGTAGTAATACAATTCTGTTTCTACATAAACAGCTGAACAGAAACAGTGTCATCATTCTGCCAACACACAGAAGTCTCCAGGAGAGTTGTGCTTCTAAAAACAGAAGACTAGAAACAATGATCAAAATCCATATCCAAATTTTTATTTACCTAATAGATTAGCATTTAATATTTCAGTGTACTTTGCCAACATTTTTATATAAGTACACACTTTCTTGATGCATATTAAGTGCACATTCTCACTGTCATTGTAAGGTCCTTCACTTTAGTTTCCTCTGATGCACTGAGGCAGTGAATACACAAAAGAGGAAGAGGTAAGTTATGGTTTGAAAATATATATGAATTTTTTAAAGTGTTTGGGGACTCAAAAATATTACTGTCTGAGTGTGGTGATATTGTGTTCCCCAAAATATTGTGCACCCTAAAAAACTTATCTGGGGTCAGAGAAAAATGTGGTGATATTGTGTTTCCCAAAATATTGTGCACCCTAATAAACTTATCTGGGGTCAGAGAACAGAACAGCCACAATATTAAACATAGAGGTTAGGCAATGGTAGCACACACGCCTTTAATCCTAGCATTCCAGAGGCAGAGATTCATCTGGGTCTCTGTGAGTTCAAAGCCACACTGGAAACAGCCAGGCATGGTGACACACGCCTTTAATCCCAGGAAGTGATGACAGAAAGCAGAAAGGTATATAAGGCATGGGGACCAGGAACTAGAGCCTGGTTAAGCTTTTAGGCTTTTGAGCAGCAGTTCAGCTGAGATTCATTTGGATAAGGACTCAGAGGCTTCCAGTCTGAGGAAACAAGACCAGCTGAGGAATTGGCAAAGTGGGGTTGGCTATGGCTTGTTCTCTTTCTCTGATCTTCCAGCATTCACCCCAATAACTGGCCTTGGGCTTGTTTTTATTAATAAGACCTGTTAAAATTCATGCTACATCTGAGTTTTTGAACAGACATTTCTAACTCTAAAACTTATAACAATTTCAAGTGATATGATCAGTTTTGTATTTGTTAAAACATTAGAAGCACAAACAGAGGAGAAAAGCACATCAACATAGGAGCAAAACTATCAGAAAAAATAGCTGAACAAGAGCCTCGGTTCTTGCCTCTGATTCACATTTGATTGGCAAGTCATTGATAGACTATAGATTTTCTGGGAAAACAAATTAATTTGTCATTATCATTATTATGACTCAGAAATAAATATTTTTTATGAATATTAATAAACATATTAATCCAAGTAAATTCAAGTTTTCTTTCAATATAGTTCTAGATTATTTTCATATAAGGTTGGTATATAAGTATTTTCAATACAGAACCAAAAATGTTTCTCTCCTAGACAAATATAGGAGTGGATCTTGCCATGAGACATTCATTATTTACATATCTTACTTCCTCCCATATAAGTGGCTGCACATAACTAAATGTTTTGTAGTTTCTCTTATGAAAATGTTCAAAGAAAATTAATTTATTTTGTTTTTATTAATTAAATGAGTTCTTTGACAGCTTTAGTCATGTATTTAGAACATCACATTCTGCTTATTCCCTTCCCATAATATATTCTTGGGAATAAAATTAATGCAGAAAATCACAACGGGTCCAAGTACAAAGAGTGTTTATGGAGTATTCAGCCATGGATGGAATATCAACAACACAACCCCACCCCCACCACCCCTAAAGCTCAGGGAACATCATGGAAGAAGGGATAGAAATGTAGTAAGATGAAGGAATTGTGGGGACCAAGGGAAAATGAAAGTTCTAGAAATGATAGTGCCTCTGCACTCATGAACCCATGGAAGTTGTCACTGCCTGCACAAGGTCTGCATCCAATCAAGCGAACCGACATTGGAGGTGCTGAGGTGCTATTTATATTTGACAACTGATGGAGAAGGGAGAGTCAGCCTTAAGGTTCTGGCCTCTTGATTGACTAACCATGCTCTAGATGATCGCTCCACACCGATAGGTGTGTGGACAGCACAAGCTGCATTCAGTGGGTTTAGAAAAATAAAATAAACAAGAGGACACGGGGTATAGAAAAGTGAATTAATAGGATAGGGAGTATCAGGGAGAGGTTACAGGAATGAGTAGGGTGGTGACTATGATCTAAATCCATTGTATGCATGTATGAAATTCTTAAATAATTAATAAAATATTATATTTAAATTTTAAAATAATAATAAATAAAAGTTAAAACATAAAAAGAAAAGCACATTTATCTGATTCAGTCCTAGAGCTGTGTGTCTTCGTGTCAATCTCTATATATGCAAAACAAAGGTAAGCCAACAAATGAAGTCCTTTCTCCATTTCTCATATCTGGCTCTTTTTCCTGGCCACTCATTTATTTGGAAATATATGAACTTTCCAGGGAAAAATATGCAGCTCATTCCCTCTGGTGGATTTCTTGTGAGTCTGGTAAGGAAGCTAGATACAATTTATGGCATGCACACTAGGGTACAGCTGAAAATAAGTGTAAACATTTTTCTACTTGATCTTTTTCAATGTCTTTATTGTATGACATATGGAAATGTCAATGGAAACTATCAAACTAGAAAATATTTTATGAAAGTCATAAAGTGTTCATTTGCACTAAATTTCAGTCAAGAATTAGGGTGACTTGAGGCATATTTCACCTCTGTCTATTTCGGTTCCGATGGTACTTACTAGAAGCTCTGTGGCCATCTGAAAGGCCATGTCCAGTGTATGCCAGCAAAGACAGGAGCTGGGAACAAACCATACCCCAATGATGGTGTGCTTGTCTTTATACAGAGAAACAGCACAGACAACTTCATGTTCAGTAAAAGTTATAAAATATAACTAGGAGATCAACAAAGGAGGAAAAAGTCTGCTAAATTCCTGAGTTACATGACATGATTGTTGGTGGTGAGATGTCATAAACCTTAGAATTTACAGCACTTTATTGAAAAATAAGCTTTTCCTTTTCCACAAAGATTTCCACAAATTTCTTTAATTTTGCATGTTTTTCCATGTCTTACTATTTGGCCTGAGCTAGCTTCAAACCCACAATCCTGCCTCGGCCCCTCAAGCGCTGAGATTACAGGCATGGGCCACCATAACCAGTCTTGTACTTTATAAATATGCCAAATATATTTATTGCTGTACTGCTACCTTCAGGGATGGTCATAGTGTTGTTAAAAAAGACTAGGATGGTTCCAAAATTTACTAAATACAAACCAGTGGGAAAAGAAATACAGAAGTAACCAAGTTTATCATAGAAATGGCGCAAATGTAGAATTAGGAATTTAAGAGCTAAGTTTGAATTTCAAATAAACTTACTTTTTACTGTATCTATAACTGAGTAATTAATTTTTTACAAATAGACACATAAATTATATCATGTGAAGAATTCCAGAGTATGACAAATTAATTTTTAGGAATACTAATGAATAAAACAAATAAAACAAAAGCTGGGTGCGTTAGCACACATCTGTAAACTCAGCACTTAGAGGCAGAGGCAGGGGAATCGTAAGTTACAGGTCATTTTGACCTATCACATGAATTCTAGGCCTCTCGGTGCTACATGGGGAGACTCCTTCTCCAAAACACTCACGCAGGCAACTAAACAAATAAGCAGATGCGATGACAGGCAGTTTTTTAAAAATTCTTACAGATCATTTTATGAATACTTAAATGAAATAAATTAAGAAACCTTAACTTAGAGCGGAGGATGCAGTCTTGAGTAACTATTCCTCCACATCTGGTCCATCTTACCTCTAGAACCAGTTGCTGGAGAGACGGAGATGCTACTGGATGCAGACTGGTGTTGCCGCGGACGGGACTATGGAGGCTAATGTAAGCCACGGCATTCTTTTGTAGAATCTTCGCGAAATCCTGAAATAAAAATGTTAAAAGTTCTACCATTGGTGTAATTAAAATAACATGTTCTACCTCATTAGGATAATAAATATTGTGATGTTCAAATATGTTTTTTTTTATCAGAAACATGCGTAAAATATTTTCTTACATGTTAAGGCTAACCCTTCTCCTTCTATATGTAAACTTGTCCTCCAATCTTGGTTTACTCTGTTAGGCATAATCAGACTGCTGCTAAAGTAGTACGTATGTAAAATAATCACTGAAGAGAAAAGGGTTGAAAGGTTAGTTTAATGTTCAGTTCAATTACAGAACAGAGATTAAGAATTTTCTTCAATGGTAGTGTCTAATGTTATAGTCACTGAATTAGAGAACATAATTGTTGAGCTTCACTGGTTAGGACTTTTTCTGTGAAGTAGTAAGCTAATTTTCACCAATAAACTCTTATGTCAAGGAAAATTGGACAAGAACTGTGAACCTGAAAATATTACCTTATAAAAATCCTCATGAATGCTGTATGTACTAATGGCATGAAATGACTCAGTGGCATGGTTTTGCATTTATGATCCCTGCCCTGCAGTATTGAAGATTTCTGACCCCACACTGTGAGGAGAAAGAGCAGAGGGACTTATATCCTTGACTTCTCTCTACTTAATGTTGGAAATTCATCTACAAATTAAGAGAGATGAGTAATTATTTAAAAGTAACTCACCTTTCAAGTGAACACGAGTAATTAAAAACACTTTAGTAATTTCATATATAATATGGTAAAAACTGTCCAATATTACTTATATTCTATGAAAATAATTCTCATAGCATGTGAACACATATAGTTCCTATTAAACTAAGAGCACATAGACACTTCCTCTTAACACATGAGCACATAAACACTTCCTCTTAACACATGAGCACATAGACACCTCCTCTTAACACATGAGCACATAGACTCTTCCTTACAACACATGAGCACACAAATACTTCCTCTTTCAGTTAATATGGTTTCCATGAGTACCACAGGAGACAGTCATATACTTACTTGAGGAAATCTAATCTCAGAGAACTCAAGTTTGTTAAAAATAACATGTCCACGATAGGAAAGATCTGAACTCTTATTTCCTTCCTCTAAAATTTGTAATAATTCCAGAGGAGCATGTGAAAAATATTCTTTATATAAGAAATGGTACTTTAAAAGATCCTGTTTTAGGAAATGTCTTAATTTCCCACAAGGATCAATGTCAGTACTGAGTTAATTCTTTCTTTCTTGCATGGCTACAATTACCATTTACAAGTTTATTGAGCAACTTCATCTAATCCTGTTAACTTCAATTGGGTTTCCAGGGGTTCCTATGAAAGCAAAATTACACAGGGCAAGATGGGACATGAACAAAGCTTTTTCTTGCTCACCTGCATTCAGGATCAATAGAAACAAAAGTGTTTTCATTCTCAGAAGGCACATATTGCATAAGAGTAAACAGAATGAACAACCAAGAGTCCACACTTCCCTTCAAATGAATGGCATTGAAACGATTCTATGGGATACGTTGGTGCAATATATTATATAGAAAATTACAGATACATTTTTATTAGCCAGTGGTGAACTCTGAAAATCCTTGATGATCTTATTATTTATATCTTTGTGCATCTACTCATTGAAGAGTTCAGAAGGTAACTAAATGTGTAAATTTGCTCAGTTTTACACACACACACGAGAGAGCAACCTACATATATATGTATATTTAGTTAAATGTAAATACATTTGTATGTATATATACATATATATATACAGTTAATAGAAATATAATTATATCACTTTCCCTCCATCTGTTCCTCCCTCCACCTCTCCTAGGTACCCTCACTCCAGACCTTCCCATGACCCTAATCTATCCTTAAGTTGATAACCTATTTTTCTTTGATTATTATTGCTATATTCATACACATGTATATATATGAACAAATATATAACTGCAACCCGCTGTGTCTATTATTGTTGTTTTTGTGTATATAAGTAAGTTTTCTATTCCTTTGAACTCATATGCCATAGCAGATTTATATTTATTCTCTGTTGAGAAGTCACAGAATTGTCAAAAGGAACAATGAATTCACAAAGTGCTTAAAAGGAATTTATATTTTCTGATGCACAAACTATTCACATAGTTTGAAAAAATTGCTCCTATACATACAAATCAATATTTATTTAATTTGTATCCTGTGATGACTGACATTTAAATACTTCCAAGGAATTTTTGCAATATAATTCTCTATGAATTTGTGTCGAAGGTAGGTAACTTAGGAAATAACGTGAGAAAAACCTGTTTTGCAGATGTGGTCTATACATACATATTTATACATACAATATAAATTAATTGTGAAATTTGTAGACATAATGGAAGCTGTTTAAAAACATTCTTTAAGGTGTTTTCTTAACACTTATTGGACTAGAGAGGGTATAAAGTAGTATCTTACTGAGTCAGTACTTTGAGGAAGGTGGATGAGGGGCTCACACAGTGCTACAAAGCAAACAGTGAATGGAGAGGTGGAGGGAGAGACTGAGAACTTGGGAGGAGAAGAGGAGTCAGGGTAATTGAAAAGTTTTCAGAAAGAAGAAAGTCAGAGAACAACTACTGAATCCACATACAAATTCCACACAACAGCATATTCCCCATCCAGAAGTCCATGAGGAAACCAAGTCCCTCTTTTATTACATCCCGCAGGAGCTGACTTACTTGGGATAAGGGCCCTAAAATAAGTCTGGGACTTTACCTTCCAGACCTTTGACCCAAGCTGGAAAATGAGAATCTATATGAGTAAAACATGGATAATTCATTTGTTCAAGAAATATCTCAACTCTCTCGTTAGGTAGTGAGCTAGGTGCTGGCCCCATGGCGTTGAGCAAAGGGTGATGGGAAGTGACACACAAGCCAAATGTAAAAACATACAGTCGTTTGTACCAAGGAAAGATGGAAAGCAAGAAGGCATTAGGGATTCCCAAGGAAAGCTGGGAATGATGCATGGCTTGAAGAGGAAGGTCACAGACAGCCTCATGAGTGACAAGAAGCAAGATGTGAAAGTTTTTAGGGAGCAATGGAAAGAACAAAAATAGAAAATTGAATTACAGTTTTATTGTTTTGTAATTATTTAAAACAGTATAAATCCATAAAAATGCAAAAAGATGTTTTTAAATTGTTTTATTTATCTTGAAGTTATTAAATAAATTTTAAAATTTTGTTTCAGGGGCTATGGTTTTTCCTCCCGGAATTTAGAAAGAGTCCCAAACTACAGAATGTACTTCATTGGAAGTACACTTTTTGAAATAGAATCTTCTCACACTCACTCGAATATGCTGAAATAATCTCCTCCAAGTACTCTGTGAGTCTTGTCCAGCTTACTTACACCACAGGATATTTTCTCAGTTGTAAGATTATTTCCCTTTTTAAAAGTACATGGGGGTCTTTCTTTTTCTAAAGATTATTTTTTATTTCATGTGTGTTATCCCCTAAGTGAAAGTATACTAATCAAGTAAACATTACTGCAAGTGATATGAAGGTGCATAGGTCTGCGAGCAATGGAAGAAGGTTAGTTTTAGATTATGTAGAACCCACAGAGGAATAACTCAAATTTCCTCCTAGCAGTTAGCAGATAGGAAGCCCTTTTCAGATGTTCATCATTTTCTTTGCCTTCAATATTAGACTATAACATTTGGAAAATAAAAGAGTTGGGGGAAGGAAGTAAAATAATTATAATTAATGAATTTATTTCACCTCTCCCCATTCATAGGAGCCAATATTGCCCCAAGGCGTTCCTCCCCACGAACAGAAAACAATAGTGCGTTCTGGTCTCCATCCTTTCTTCACTCGTAACATCAAGGCTTGGATAAACGCAGTGATTATTGCAGTACTGCTGGCCCATTCTTGTCCATTATAACTGTATCCCACATGGTGGTTACTGCCAACTATAATATACCGGTCTGGAAATAGAATGAAATAAGAACTATTAAAGTAAAGTGTAATCCTCAACAATAAGTTTAATGACATTTACACAAGCCTATTGCACAAGTAAGCAACAATTAAGCCAAATTGTTCTGATAATTAATACCACTTTAGCATTTTCCACCCCTTTCTTGATTCATACATCTGGGTATATCAATGTAGAAGCAGCTGCTAATGTCAATTACGAATCCAAAGCTTAGGTCCATATTACTGTTCTCTGCAACATGAAATTTTAATTAATGAAGTATACAAATATACCACAACGAAACTCTTATCTAACATTTTTCCAGCATCATGGTGGGACGTGCACAGCAAACAATGTGTGTGTGCTTAGTGAAGAGCAATAATCTATTAATACATCTCCAGAAAAGAAGTGGCTTAGGAGCTCTGTGTGTTAAAAATTTGCTAGTTATGTACAGACTTTGTAAAAAGAATAGGTATTTTGGGATATACTTATAGTTTCAATTTATACTTTTAACCCTTCTCCATTCTCTAGAAGAAATTAAAATTCATCACCATCAAGCCAGGACTACGGATAATTTAACTTTTCATATATTTTATTTCATGTGGTCACACACAGTTTATTAGATGTTCCTGTAGGAAACTTTCCAAGACTCATGGATATGGTCCTTTCAGAATGTTTCACTGGCCATTCACACCATTAAAACAGGATCAAAATATAGCTCCAGAGAGTTCTCCTGTTTTTTTTTTTTCTGTTTTTGTTCATTTTTGTTGTTGTTGTTTTGTTTTGTTTTGGTCAGTTTATGCTATTCACAATAGCAACAGAGTTCACTTTATTTGATCAAGTAACCCTATGTATTTATGAAAGAACATTCTCATCATTGTTTGATACTGAGATATTCCATGAAACTATACAGGCAGGGTTCAGCAAGAAGGCACTGCAACTTCAGTTTGATTCTGGGACCCACATGGTGAGAGGAGCACCATGATATCTGCAAATTGTCCTCTGACTTGCATATCTTACAAGTTGTACCCTCCCCTGATTATACAAGAGATATATACAAGAGATATAAATATCAATGTGATTTTTGCAAAGTATTCCATAAAGTATGCATAAAGTAGGGCCTACATCTACTTGGATTAAATAGATTATCCTCAACTACATGAGGACAAAGATTGTTAGAAGAATTATGGTATAGAATCATTTAAGTTTTCAATACTGAATTGGAGCCAGCAATGAATTTAAATCTTTCAGCACAGTGTGTTAAGTTATACTTCATGGGATATAGGGATATATGCAACATTATGTAGGTATATATTCAAACATTAAACACTTGGGCATTTTTTTCTCTCATCTCCCAGAAATGTCTGAAAACTCTGCTTGAGATGAACTGTATCCCAAATAAATTAACAAGCAATGTATGTATCTGGACTTTAGCATAAGTAAATAAGAAAGTTTCGTGAATAAGCAATCTTTTTTTTTTTAACAAAGACTTCATATTAAGCACTATTTGAGAATTTTTGCATATAAAACTTTTTTTGATAGATTAAAATTCCATTAGCATGAATCTGGTATACTTTTTTCACAACTGTGTTTTCTTGTGATGATTTACAAATGGAATAGATCACTTCTCATTCTTCAGTTGGACTTGCTTATAGTAAAAGTCACTGAAATTGGCCATGTGGATTTCTAAGTTGATTTGTGTCTGTGTCTAAGGATTCTGCGATGACAAGTTGTACAATAAAGGAACCATGGAGAATAAACACATTGTATGAAATTTTTAAGAGTTGGCTGTCAAGGAATAGGGAGGAAATAAAACTTGATTTCAAAATTTTCTGGGTCAGCAATTAGGTCTAGTGCCATAGAGAAGAATAATTCTCCAAGGAGAGATGAGCACTGTTCAAGTCATATCCACAGAAGTGGTTTGAGCACAGTAAAACCTTAATGGTGCTCTGGGGATGGCAGATTATCTGAGTGAGTTAAAGTACTTAGCCCACACACCCAGTGTTCTGAGACCAATCTCTGGAACCTGTGATGGAAGGAGAGTCATTATCCCTGAAAGTTGTCCTCTGATGGCCTTACACCTACCATGACACTGCTGTGCCCACACTCTCTCTCACACGTGTACATAAGAAATAAACATCTAATAAGGTAAGGAGAGCAGTCAACTGCGTATGTTCTCCTGGCCACTCTGTGACTTGGGATCCAGCCTTGTGACGAATCAGAGTGTGCTGACATTAGCCTGGTTACTGATAATTAACCAAATACTTTCGTTTTTCATTTTTAGACCAAAGATTCCACCAACAGTTCATAAAAAGGTATAAGTTATTTAACATCTAACCAGATAATCATTTCCGTAAAAGACCTTTCAAACCCCCAAACACAGACATTGGGAGGAACTATGAGTGGATGATATATTCAATCTGGGGCAGATATTGACATTGAAGCTTTTGTTTTGGGACCAAAACGTGATTTGTTTTCAACAACTGCATCGTTAAAACCTATGACATTTTCTTTTAAAGTGTTTTGTCATTGAACTAAAATTTTCCATTGTATCATGGTAAGAAAATAAGAAAAATATTACCTTTTGATTTTTATCTCAGTTTAACAGATATAAATGCCACCTCTTGTCTCCTTCCCTTCGCCTTTACACATACTCTGCCTGCTAATGCTTATTTTTGATGAGATGTGGGAGAAAAAAAGGAAAACATACTTCAA
>CABHPH010127532.1:0-21381 GCA_902168325.1 Peromyscus nudipes
GATTTGCATTTCCTGATGACTAAGGATGTTGAGCAATTCTATAAATGTCTTTAGGCCATTTGAGATTCTTCTTTTGAGAATTCTCTATTTCACCCTGTAGCCCATTTTTTGATTGGATTGCTTGGTATTTTGAAGTCTAGTTTCTTGAATTCTTTATATGTTTTGGAGATCAGTCCTCTCTCAGACTCGGGGTGGTTGAAGATCGTTTCCCATGCTGTAGGCTGTCATCTATGTGTTATTGACTTTGTCTTTTGCACTACAAAAGCTTCTCAGTGTTAGGAGGTCCCATTTATTAATAGTTGCTCTCTGTGTCTGTGCTACTAGTGTTATATTTAGGAAGGGTCTTCTGTGCCAAAGCATTTACGATTACTTCCTACTTTCTCTTCTATCAAGTTCAGTATAACTGGATGTATGTTGAAGTCTTTGATCCACTTGGACTTGAGTTTTGTGCATGGTGACAGATATGGACTTATTTGCAATGTTCTACATGTTAACATCCAGGTATGCCAGCACCAATTGTTGAAGATGCTTTTGATTTTCCATTGTATGCTTTTGGCTTTTTTGTCATAATTGTGAGAATTAATGTTAGAGTCTTCAATTAGATTCCATTAGTCTACGTTTCGGGTTTTATGCCAAACCCAGCTGTTTTCATTAAGCTATGGTAGAACTTGAGGTCAGCAACTGTGATGCCTCCATTGGTTGCTTTATTGTACAGGATTATTTTAGCTAGAATGTGTTTTTTTCTTTTTCCATATGAAGTTGAGTATTGTTCTTTCAAGGTCTGTGAAGAATTGTGTTGGGATTTTGATGGGATAACATTGAATCTGTAGATTGCTTTTGATAAGATTGCCATTCACTATGTTAATCCTACCTATCCATGAGCATGAAAGTTCTTTCCATTTTCTGAAATTTTCTTCAATTTATTTTTTCAGAGACTTAAAGTTCTTTTCATACAGATCTTTCAGTTGCTTCGTTAGAATTACCACAAGGTATTTTTTATTATTTGTGGCTACTGTAAAGGGTGATGTTTCTCTGATTTCTTTCTAAGCCCATTTATCATTTGTGTATAGGAGAGCTACTGATTTTTTCCAGTAAATCTTGTATCCTGCCACATTACTGAAGGTGTTTATCAGCTGTAGGAGTTCCATGGTAGAATTGTTGGTGTCATTTATGTATACTATCATAGCATCTGCAAATAGTGAAATTTGAATATTTCCTTACCAATATGTATCCCCGTGATCTCCTTTTGTTGTCTTATTGCTCTAGCTAGAACTTCAAGTACTATGTTGAATAAATATGGGGAGAATGGACAGTTTGTCTTGTTCCTTATTTTAGTGAAATCACTTTGAGTTTCTCTCCATTTAATTTTATGTTAGCTATGGCTTGCTGCAAATTACCTTTATTATGTTTAGGTATGTATTCCTTGTATTCCTGATCTCCCCGGGATCTTTATCATTAATGGGTGCTAGATTTTGTCAAAGGATTTTTCAGCATCTAATGAGATGGTCATGTGATTTTTCTTTCATTTTGTTTATACGGTGTATTACATTGACAGATTTTTGTATGTTGAACCATCCTTGTATCACTGGGATGAAGTTCACTTGGTCATGGTGGGTAATTTTTTTGATGTGTTGTTGGATTCAGTTTGCCAATATTTTGTTGAGTATTTTTGCATCAATGTTCATGTGGGAGACTGGTTTGGATTTTCTTTCTTTGTTGCATCTTTGTGTGCCTTGTACATCAGTGTAAATGTAGCCTCATAATAGTGTGTTAATATTCCTTCTGTTTTTGTTGTGTGGAAAAATTGGAGAATATTGGTATTAGTTCTTCTTTGAAAATCTGGTAGAATTCTGTGCTGAAACCTTCTGGAGCTAGGCATTTTTTGGTTTGGAGACTTTTAATAACTCTTTCTATTTCCTTAGGGGTTATTGGTTTATTTAAATAGTTTTCTGGTCTTGATTTAACTTTGGTATGAGGTACCTATCCAGAAAATTGTCCATTTCTTTCAGATTTTCCAATTTTGTGGAGTATAGGTTTTTGAAGTATGACCTGATGATTCTCTGGATTTCCTCATTGTCTGTTGTTATGTCTCCCTTTTCATTTCCGATTTTGCTAATTTGGGTGCTCTCTCTCTCTGTCTTTTGGTTAGTTTGTATAAGGGCTTGTCTATCTTGTTGATTTTCTCAAAAAAGTAAACTCTTTGTTTCATTGATTGTTTGTATTGTTACCTTAGATTCTCTGTTATTGATTTCAGCCTTCAATTTTATTATTTCCTGTCATTTATTCCTCTTGGATGCATTTGCTTTTTTTTGTTCAGGTGTGCTATTCAGTCAGTATGTGAGATTTCTCCATCTAGTTTATGTTGGCACTCAGTACTATGAATCTTCCTCTTAGCACTGCTTTCCTAGTGTCCCATAAGTTTGGGTATGTTGTACTTTCATTTTCATTCTATTCTAGAAAATCTTTAATTTATTTCTTTATTTCTTCCTTGACACATTGGTGATTCAGTTGGGCATTATTCAGTTTCCATGAGATATAGATATCTATTAAATCCATTTGAGTCTTAGTATCTGTTAGGTCCCTTATTTCTTTGTTAAGTTTCACTCTGGCAGATCTGTTATTTGGTGAGAGTGGGGTGCTGAAATCTCCCACTACTCATGTGTGTGGTTTGATGTGTGATTTATGCTTTAGTAATGTTTCTTTTACAAATGTGAGTGCCCTTTTATTTGGTGAATAAATGTTCAGAATTGAGACTTCATATTGGTGGATTTTTTCTGTGATGTGAAATGTCCAACCTGATCTCTTTCAAATATTTTAGTTTGAAGTCTGTTTTATTAGGTATTAGGATAGCTATATGAGCTTGCTTTGTAAGTCCATTTTATTGGAAATTCTTTTCCCAGCCTTTTCCTCAGAGGTAGTGTCTTTGAAGTTTAGGTGTGTTTCATGTATGCAGCAGAAGGATGTATCCTGTTTTCATATCCATTCTGTTACCTGTGTCTTTTTATAGATCAGTTGAATCCATTGATATTAAGGGGTGTTAATGACCAGTGACTGTTGATTCCTGTCATTTTTTGGTGTTAGTGTTCTGTGTTTTCCTTCTTTGGTATTTTTTGGTGTGTAACTATCAATTGCCTGTGTTTTCATGGGTATATCTAACTTCTTTAGATTGGATTTTCCTTCTGGGTCTTTCTGTAGGGCTGGGTTTGTGGATAGGTATTGTTTAAATGTGGTTTTATCATGGAATATTTTGTTTACTCTGTCTATGACAATGGAGTGTTTTGCTGGGTATAATAGTCTGGGTTGACATCCATGGTCTCTTAGTGTCTGTATAATATCTGTCCAGAACATTTTGGCTTTCAGAGTCTCCAATTGAGAAGTCACCCATTTTTCTGATGGGTCTGCCTTCATATGTTACTTGGCCTTTTTACTTGCAGCTCTAATATTTTTTCTGTATTCTGTATGTTTAGGGGTTTGATTATTCTGTGGTGAGGGGACTTTTTTTTGATACCAGTCTATTTGGTATTCTGTAAGCTTCTTGTATCTTCATAGGCGTTTCCTTCTTTAGGCTGGGAAAGTTTTCTTCTATGATTTTGTTGAATGTATTTGCTGTGCCTTTGAGCTGGTATTCTTCTCCTTCTTCTATCCCTATTATTCTTAGGTTTGGCCTTTTCATGTTGTCCTAGATTTCCAGCAAGATTTGTGTTATGACTTTGTTAGCTTTAATATCTTCAGCTCCAGAGATTCTTTCTTCCATCTCTTGCATTCTATTGTTTATTCTTGCATCTTTAGTTCCTTTTTGTTTAATCAGGTTTTCCATTTCCAGCATTCTCTCAGTTTGTGACTTTTCTTTTGTCTGTATCTCAGTTTTCAAATCTTGAACTTTTTCCTTGACATGTTTAATTGCTTTTTTTTTGTGTGTGTTGTTTTGTTTTCTCAGCTTTCTTTAAGGGATTTATAATTTCTTACAATTTTTTGTTTGTCTATTTCTCAGTTCCTTAAAGGAATTTTTCATTTCTTGTTTAAAGAACTCCATTATATCCTTAAAGTCATTTTTAAAGTTCATTTCTTCTACTTCTTCTGCATTGGGATGTTCACATCTTAGTGATATAGAACAACTAAGTTCTCATGGTAACATATTGGTCTTTGTGTTGTTGACTGTATTTTTGTACTGATGTCTACCCATCTCTTCCTCCACTCAGTGCAAGCGGTGTCTGTGTCTGAGGTAGCCTCTCTTGGTCCATCCAGTGCTCTTGGTCCAATGGGAGCTCTTGGTCTAGTCAGAGCTCTTGGTTCTATCAGTGCTGATGGACTCTGTCTCATGGAGCAGCTGCAGTCTCAGAGGGTGGGTAGGTTTCAGTGGTTGGGGTGGTTCTTGTAGGTTTTAGGATCTGTTATGGGATAGTGGTAGTCTGGCCTGGCTGCAAGAGACCTGCCTGCTGGCTTGAAACTGGGAGTGCAATGGGTGGTGGTGTGTAGTACAGGGTTGTGCCTCTGGGCCCAAAGGCTAGAGGTTGTGGTGATCTGCTATGAGAACAAAGACTCACCTCTTAATCCAATAGGTGCTGGTAGGCTCTCTCTATTAAAATTTCTTATCTAAGTTGACAATGCTCCTCAAAACTATTGTCCGATAAAAACACAATCACTAGCCATGAAAGCCCTCTTTTGATTTGTGGACAGGGTTCTCTGAGAAATTTTCAAAACTTATAAGGTATTCATGTTGACCTCATGTGCAAACCTCCCCACCCAGGTGGAAAGTAAGTCCTGATTGCTGAAGACATCATACACTCCAGACACATGGCACAGAGGACACAAGCTGATATGAAAGCATCCTCTTTAGTACTAGCTTTCATTGTACCAGAAGGAGCCATGCAAGTTCAAATGAAGGAAAGTAACCAATAGTCTCACCCACCTTAAAACCTATATACCACAAGACTGGCATGACCTGACTTTAAGAGAGCAGATGCATGCATTCTCTGATGTTAATCAATAGCACTTTAATTTGACTTATGACCAACACAAGTGGTAAATCATGCTAGGTAATAGAATCCTAAACAATTACCCAGGCCTATGATGTCATGGATCATGGAGGAGAACCTACAACTACCAGTTTTCTAAACCAGCATAACCCCCAACTATACTATAACTGTTTGTCCTTTTGCATACAGGTAAATTTAACACTCACCCTCATCAATGAAACTTCTCTTTACAACAGACTTAGACTGTTACACAAAATGTAACAGTCATTGTACACCACAACCAAACAAAATGCAGAGTTGTGGATCCCAGTCCCAACTGATACACCCACAAAATAACTCTTGCACCTAAGGTCAGGTTTTATTGTCCAAGAGGGAGGGGAAAAAACTAGTGGACTAGGAAGTTTGCCATCAGATTGTATCTCCTAGGAATGTCAGAGTTGCTTCACCTATGATGTCAAGTCTTACTAACCTGGCTGTCTAAGGATGACCTGAACAACAACAACACAAGTGGGCATGATGCGCATAAAGGAAAAATCTCAAGAGGCCTCAACCCTAGACAAAGAAGTATAGGCAACTAAGGAATTCTGAGAATGAAAGGAACAGTTTTCCCAAGGTTAAGAGAACAACAGTTGGTTATCTAACACAACATAGTAAGTCTTGAAAAAATGTAAATACAAGTAATATTATACAGACTAAGTAGGTAATACTTACATATTTAGGAATAATATATTCATATGAACAATGAAAGAAAAGGAGTTCATGAATTTGAAAGAGAGTGAAGTAGAGCACATGAGAGGGTTTGGATAGAGGAAAGAGAAAATAAAGTGATGTAATTGTCTTTCAAATACTAAAATAATTTTAATAAAAATTATCCAAAACTAATAAATAAATGTCTGTGTTATTATTTAGTGTATGTAAAGGTCTAGAGACTAAAACACTTGCCTTGAATCCACAAATGCGGGCCTGAGGTGTTATGGTTCAGCAGTAGAACACAGATCTAGAGTTGCTCAAGTGAGGTACTGGGAGTATGGCTTAGTGGCAGCACACCTGCCTGAAATCCACGGGTAAGGGTTGGGTGGCATGTCTCAGCTATTTTCCACTAGCCTAGCATTAATGAGACCTTGATTTAATGTCTAGCAGCTAGAAAGGAAACAAAAACAAAAACAAAAACAAAAACAACATCTGCTATAAGTTTAGTTTAGGCAGCCAAACTCACCCCAAAGTATTTGTTCCTATGTCAATCTTTATAAACCATCACCAAATTCATGTTTTCTGATTTAGCTCAAATTGCAAACTCTCTGCATCTTTTCCCCATTTTTCTCTCACTTAAAAGTGGGGTTCCCCTTACTTTCCCACATCTGACGTCATGTGGTAAATCTAGGTGGTAATTAGAATTCACAACACCAAGCATCCATGTTCAGGGTGCCCGCTGGAACTGGGATGTGTGGGTGTGTTGCTGCCTCGTAGTGGCTATTAGCATCACAACAGTTATGAATGCCTAAGCTTCCCCTCTGCTCTGGCAGATGAATAGGTTTGCTCCTCCATCTAATACTCCTGGACCACAAAGTGATAAGGAAAACCAGTCATCAGGGACTGCAAAGAACCCAAATTCTTTTTCTAGTTCCCTTGTCCGGTGGTGAACAACTGCCTGTAACTCTCCATCAATGCAATACAACACCCTCATCACCTTGGAGGACCCCTGCACTTCTATGGACTTATTCATTGCCACACACACATAACAAATAAACAAACAAATAAATCCATCTGAGGTTAAATGAAGTATCTAATTATAAATAATTATTAAAAATGAATAATAATGTGGACATACATGTGTGTGGCTACTCCCCTCAGAAACTAGAAGAGAACATCATACCCCTGAATCATGCGTAACTGGAGATACACATAGTTTTGAGCCACCATATTGGTTCTAGGAATCCAACCTGTGTTTTCTGCAAGAGTAGTATTTTTTAAGATTTATTTACTTCATGTGTATAAATGTTTTGCCTGCATGTCTGTTTGAGTGCCATTTCTGTGCCAGGAGGCCCAAAATGGCAGAAGAGAACATTCAATCCCTGGAAGTGAATGATTGTTAGACACTATGTACATGCTAAGAGCTGAACCTGGAAGAGCACATATATCATAAAATTTTCTGTTTATATTTCTTCATGTGTTCCCTTAATAGTAAAAAAAAAAAAAAAAAAAGTGAAAGCCTGACGGGACACTTGGTCTTGGACAGTAATCTTATACACTGAGTATGACTTACAAATTCGACTAAAATATATTGTTACACTGAGATTTCAGAGGTTTAGAGTTTTAACATATAAAAGGAATTCAGATAAAATGATAGAGCACTGAGTACTCACTATTCAGTCATAAGCTCAAGATTTTAAATTTTATTATAAACTTAAAGATAAGTACAAATCCAAATATACAGTTTTCTTTAAAGTTCCAAAATTTTAACATTTGTTTTTAGTCTGTATATGTCTCAAATGATTTAACAGACTCCATCCAGGGAACACCTATGGACTGTAAATTGCTGAGCTCCGGACTTACTGAAAGCTGATTTAAACCAGTCCAGACAACGTGATTTCTCCCTGTCCCTTCACCTGAAACCGCTAATCAGATGTCCCCGATAAATGTCCCATTGCCCAGCCCTTGACTAGTGTTTCAGCTTTCCTAGGCCTTGACAACTGACACCCCAATTTCAGCAAGAAGCTCCTACAGATGAGAATACATCATGTCTGTCCCCTTACCAGAATGAAAATGCTAAGTTAAAGGTAAATTCCCTTTAGGGAAACCCCTTGACTTACATGTCTATAATTCTGTGCTAGTTCAACAAAAACAAAATCTTGACCATTGCAAAAGGAAACTCTTTACTCTGCTCCATCTAGATAATGGGCCTGCAACATAGGGTTGACCCCATATGTTCATGGTATTGTCCTACATGTAGCTAAAGGATAATATATGATGGTCCTCCAGGTTCAATAGCATCCCCTAGAACCCTTGGACACCTAGGACCCATGATTGGTCCTCTATAGTTACTTGTAGAATGGGGAATGAAGAGGCCTAACTTAACATTAATGCAGCTATGACAGGCTGCAGACTAACAATACTGGGACTAGGCCTCAACATTACAAAAACCAGGAAAAGCCACAAAATATACCCTGTAGGAGACCAATCAAGATTGAGACAAACAAGTACTAAATGTTATAGAACATAAGGCTTGCTTACATCACTTCTATATAAATCTCCAGTTTCCTTGCAGCAATGCCAGTATCAACCACAGTTTGGCAAAACTTCTGTTGCTTCAATAAGGATTTCAACCCCCTCCTGAATCTGGAGTTCTCCTAAACCCCATTGATTAGTCCTTAAAAACCCTGCCTCAGCTGAGCTCAATGATCACTCTGATTTCACTGTTATATACAAATGGATGGGAAGCCCAAGCTCAAGCTTGCAATAAAGGCTCTTTGCTTTTGAATCTGATCTAGGACTCCTGATGGTCTCTGGGGACTCATAACTCAGGCAGAACACTCCACCACAGAAGTATACCAGCTTTCTTTAAAATAGGTTTGTGTGTGTCCCATTTTTGAAAAAAAAATCATGCAATCAGTAATTCTGGCAAGGACAAATATTAAAAAATGTTTGCCAAAATATATTTCAATTTTATTTATCATGTAAGACAATACTTATTCAATATTATAAAATGTTTTTTTAATCTCAGTATATTGACCACACTGGCCTGAAACTGCTACAGATGAGCCTGCATCAGTCTCCTAAATCCTGAGATTGTAGACATGAACCACCACACCTCTTCATTTCTACAAATATTTCTTTCCATGGACTGCTCCATGTAAGAGGTATTGTATGGAGTCAGGATATAAGTCCAAGTCTACAGGTCCTCCCATTTGTCCAGAGCCCCAAGTATGCATTGCAGGGGCTCAGTAGTTGGATATAACTCATGAGCACCATTTGGTCCTCTGGCTGCAGCTGTGCTGGAAACTGGAGCTTCCACTGAGGTCACACATTCAGTCATTGCTGGGTCAGTCTGGGTATCAGCTAATGTAGGTTGACCATGGTTGGAAGCTGGAGCCAGGCCTTGACCATCAAGCAAGTCCTCTTGGAGACTACATCCAGTGTCTTGAATGTCCTGATTATCATGGACAGAAGCTTCTAGGCTGGGGTTGAGTTTGGGTATGGAGGCCACAGTAAATATTCCCTAAGACATGGACTCTACATTGGCAGAGATAAGGACAGATAAGTGAGCACGAAGATAGGTTGACCCAGAAACAGCTTTAGAGATTTCACTTGACTCTGACAGTCCTTTTTGAGCATTCTGGGCATTCTTCTCTTTGTACTTATCACACTGGTTCTTGATCCAGAATTGAAAAGACAAAAAAAATCAGAGGATGACCTGTATGTCCAGTTGAACATGCTGAATGGAAATCTTGTTTCTAACAACTACTGTCAAAAACACAGAGGTATGGGTCTCTAAAAGAATATAGGAAGGGAAGATGGTTTATGATATGACAAAAAAAGAACTAGGGAATGTGTAGCTAGAATGTCTGGGAATGTCGAGAGCCCTAATCTTACTGATTCACTCATATTTATTTTTCTTTATGTATCTGCTTTATTAGAGGGGGCAGTGAGTAGTGACCACAACCAGGTAGGCAGGGATGGTGTAGGCAGTAACTGAGCTGATAAGTCTAATAGTCAACTCTTTTGTATTTGATGTAGTATGAAGTCTGAAAGAAGCAGATGGCAGCCTTGTGGTCACAGTTGCAGATGAAGGCCTCACAGGGGTTGTTTTCCTCACTGCAGGTGACCTCATTACCAGAACATTATTATGAATAGGAGCTGGTATAGGGGTTGTCTATGAGGGATTTGCAGTTTTCCGTCTTCATAACCTGACCGCAGCAATTGTGAAGAGTCTGGTAGCACCTGGAGAGAGGAAGGAAGAGCTCAGGAAGGACTATGGACCTTCAGGAGGTCAGTTCTCACTTTCAGTCTTTCTCAAGCATGTAAGTATGACTTAAACATGATGTTCCAGAAGAAATGGTCCTGAGACTCAGAATGGCTAAGATCAAAAACACTGAAGACAGGTTATGTTGGAGAGCATGTGGAGCAAGGGGAACTCTCCTCCACTGTTGGTGGGAATGCAAGCTTGGACAGTCACTTTGGAAATCAATATGATGCTTTGTTAGAAAATTGGGAATCAATCTCTCCCAAGACCCAGCATATACCCAAGGAATGCTCAATCATACCACAAGGGCACATGCTCAGCTATGTTCATAGCAGCATTGTTTGTAATAGCCAGAACCTGGAAACAACCTAGATGCCCTTCAACTGAAGAATGGATAAATAAAATGTGGTACATATACACAGTGGAGTACTACTCAGCAGAGAAAAACAATGACATCTTGAGGTTTGCAGGCAAATGGATGGATCTGGAAAAATATCATAATTTTTTTTTTATGTCAGAGTCTTTCTAATACACCAACTGACCTAACATTCACAATGTTGACCAGCCTGGCCTCAAACTTATATATATTACTTTTGCTCATGCTCCTGACTGCTTACATTAAAGAAGTGGGTAACCAGGACACTGGGAGGCTTGATCATTGTTTTCCAAATGATTATGGAGTGAGTGACAGCATTATGTGCAAAATGGAAGCTAAGGGAATATTTGTCCTGCCATCTTGGTTCTGATGTCCAGAATGAATCTGTGCTCCGATGCTGGCCTGTTTGGCAGTCTTTAACATAACTGTCAAATAGTGGTAAAGTTATCGAAGTTAGGACAATTTATTACTTCTACATGACATGTTGGGACACCAGGCCTTTTTGTATTGGAGATAAAGAAAGAAAGATCTGGAGTTGAAGGCCAGCCTAGACTAACTACATAGTTGTTCCAAATCCTGCCTGGGCTACAGGAGATCCTGTCTCAGTAGGAAAATGCCATAAAGCAACAACAGGCCAAATCTCTCTATGAGTCTCTAGGTTTTCAAATGAGAAGAAAAATTACACGCCCTTAATGTTATTAAGGGCTACATAAGAGCAAAATTTGGGGGCATAGATCTGTAATCCCAGCTTCTTGTGAAGCTGCACCAGGAGAACTACCAGTTCAATGACAGCCTGGGCCACAGAGTGACTTTGAGGTCAACCAGGGATATGTGGCTTGAACCTTTCATTTGAAAAAAATATGATGAACATTAGAAATTTATCTGAATGAGACAGATGCCTTTCTCCATGTTTACTATGTATAGGACCCTGATTCAAACACAAGTCTTTAGAAGTTCAAGAAAGGAAGGAGGAGAGAATACAAGGTATAATTAAATTTTGTGAGGAAGGCATGACAAGAGGCAGATTAGATGGAATGTCTGAGGTGGCTTGAGATGAACCTTCCAACCTCATCTTTGCTCCTATGCCAGCACCCTAAGACTCAGTGACACACCCAGTCCAAGTAGATTGCTTTTGAAGTCTTTATATTACTTTTAAAAATTACCTTTCATGTAGTATGAAGGTTGTGGAGTCATGTGGAGAGGTCAGTGTTTAAGTTACAGGAATCTCTTTTCAGCAAATGCCTTTTCCTAGTCAGCCATCTTAGTGGTCTCAGAAAAATAATTACTGGCTTTTTAGGGGAAAAGTGTATTAAATATATTTTAATTACTTTGGCATAGGTTCTACCTTAAATCCCAGGACTCAGGAGGCAGAGGCTGGTGGATCCCTGTTACTTGGCTAGCCTGATGTACATAACACTTTTCAGGACATCTGGAGCTCCACAGAAAGAACTTCTCAAACAACAAATGTATAGATGTCAAGATATGTGAAATCCTATTCCTTCCCATACCCCAACTCTTATCCACGACAAATTCACCAAACATCAGGGTTATTATCTCTAATCAAAATAAGTAACACAACACAGATACCTAATGGAGTCCATTTAAACCATTATCTCCAGCCCTGACCATGTGGCCTGCACTAGAGTATGTTTGTTATACCCAGTATCTAACAACATATAAGGAACCTAATAAAGCTTATGGTTCACCAAATTGAACTACTTTTTATTCTTGTCGTTTTTTTCTTCTTTTTTTCTTTTTCTTTCTTCCTTTCTTCCTGTCTTCCTTCCTTCCTTCCTTCCTTCCTTCCTTCCTTCCTTCCTTCCTTCCTTCCTTTCTTTCTTTCTTTCTTTCTTTCTTTCTTTCTTTTTCTTTTTTTTCTTTGAGACAGGATTTCTCTGTGTAATGCTGGGTATATTGGAACTCGATCAGTAGCCCAGGTTGCCTTTCAAACTCACAGAGATCTTCCTGACTCGTTATTTCAAGAGTTAGGATTAAAGGTGTGTACCACCATGCTGAGCTCCAATTATACTTTGGTGATATTCCTACATTGTTCTGTCATGGGTTCCCTATAGGGAGTGAGTAGACAGGGGTCTCGTGTCTCTATATCAAAAGTTTTCTCATACAACATGTTCTGACAAATGTGTAATATTTAGAATACACAATCAATCTTTTTAATGTAGTATAAGAACAAGCTGGCCTAGCAAATCATGGAAGCACACATCTTTAATCCCAGTACTAGGGAAGAAATGGCAGATGGATCTCTGTAAGTTTCAGGACAGACCACTCTTTCTAAATGGTTCTAGAAGAACTTAGGCTACAAAGACAGACATGCTCTCAAAAACTTAATAAAAAGAAAGACAGCAAGTTATCAAATTTAAAGATGGGGTATAAAACTAAATTGAGATTTCTCAAAAGATGAAATACAAATACCTGTGAAACACTTTAAAATAATGTAAAATTGGCTACCTGTGGTGGTAGATACCTTTTTTAATTAGGAAAAATTTATTCACTTTACATACCAATGACAGATCCTCCACTTCCCTCCTCTCAACCCTCTAGCCTTGTCAAAAATTGTCAAAAATTATTGCCTGCTGTCCCTGAGTTAAGAGGAATATATACCCCAGTGGTTATTTTACAACAAGTATTTTGTGGATATTTCGTATGATGTTTATCCTCAGCCAAATGTAAACCATCACTACCCAAAGTAGCATGCCATAAATGTCCAATACTGAGTATTTTTCTCCTGATGAGTTACTCCATTGCTGACAGGATATAAGTGGCTCATATTGTTTGGTCCATGGCCAGTAACTAGACTCTTTTTCAGGTTTCCCTGTGGTAAGAGATTAATATGCACCTCTCTCACTGGGTTACATTCATTAATCCAATGCAATTAATCCAAGTTTCATCTAAAGGAGGAAGAGGAGATTCATCTCCAGGATCTTGAGCCTCTACACCTTCATCTTACTCCAAAACAATGTTTTTATTTTCCCCTGAGACAGCATTCTTCTCTGATAGTTCCTAGCCAGAATATTCTCCTTTTTACTTCCCTTTCCCACATCTGATGAAGCCTTTTATGACTCTTCATTCTGCGGCAGTTCCAAAGCATTGGGAATGAATTTACATAAAAGGCCAAATCTGAAAGGGCATAGCTTCTCTTCTTTGATGAACTTTCCTCAAAGCTCTCAATACTCTGACATTGTCATTTTGATTCAACATGAGGAGTTTCCTGAAATCAATGCAAAGCCACTTAATTAGTTCTATAAGCTTGTAAAGCTGTTTTTCTTTCACTTTCCATTTCCTTTTGACAAATTTTTTAGCAACTGCACATATTGCTGCTTCTGAAATGGGAAATTACTCATGTCCCTTATTAATCTTGGAGTCTCATTTGCATGTGAATGTACTTAACCTGAAGTCCTGGAGCATCTGGACCCCTCATTTTTTTGAGAACCATAGGTTGGTTAACAAATGTCAATAACTGCTTCATGTGAGATGACCAGAAAAAAAGAGAGATACTCAAGGATTCAATGAAGCCTTGAAAGAGCAAGGAGGGAAAAAACATTTCATTAATTATTACACAAAAGTTATTTTTAACAAGTCAAATTCCACATGCCATATCCTTTCATCTGATCTAGGGGTAATCAGAAGGAACATGTTATCCAAGCAATTCTTATCCATTACAAGACTTTCTGGTTTGTCATTAATATTTTGTTACTGAATTCATGCAAAGAATCTAAGATCCTACAGAAAAAGCAACTCCATCAATCTCAGATAACAATCACTGCTTATTGCAAATGATTATTTCACAGTCTAGTTGTGCCATCACTCTTGATTTTATGTCAGGTACAATGGCTCTACTGTATTTCCCACAGTATGCTGTGTGTCTGCTGTGATGTGACTGACTAACTCAAGGACCTATGCCTTGACTTCCCCACAATGAAGGGCTGTGTCCTGGAACTATGAGCCAAACAAACCCTTCCTCCTTTAGGTTCCTTTTCTCAGGGTGAATTATCACAGCACTGGAAGTGAAACTAAGGCAGGTTTGCTGTGGAATGTTGTTCTGTATACATGAATATGTGTTGTTCTGATTGGTTGATAAATAAAGTGCTGATTGGCCAGTAGCCAGGCAGGAAGTATAGGTGGGATAAGCAGACAAGGAAAATTCTGGGAAGAAAAAGGCTGAGTCAGGAATTGCCAGCTAGATGCAGAGGAAGCAAGATGTGAATGTCAGACTGAGAAAAGGTACCAAGCCACAAGGCTAAACATAAATAAGAATTATGTGTTAAGTGTAAGAGCTAGCCTGTAATAAGCTAGAGCTAATGACCATACAGTTTGTAAATAATGTAAGTCTCTGTGTTTACTTGGGTCCCGAGTGGCTGTAGAACTGGTGGGTGAGAGAAATTTGTTTTGACCACGGGCCAAGTGGAACACAGGGAAACTCTGCTAAAAATGATTCCCAACATTGTGCAAGAGTTTCCACCTAAAACCTGATAAAGCTTTTTTAAAAAATGTTTCTGAAATGGAACTAAAAACAGCTTCCTAGTTGTGTCTCTCAGACAAGACATGAGCTATGGTATGCAGCAACATGTGGGCTTGAGTGTAGCATGGTTGATTTCTGCTGCAGTACACAGTGGAGCCTCTAAGCCACATAATACACTGCATGAAAGAAACAGCTTTTGCGCCGGGTGGTGGTGGCGCACGCCTTTAATCCCAGCACTCGAGAGGCAGAGCCAGGCGGATCTCTGTGAGTTCGAGGCCACCCTGGACTACCAAGTGAGTTCCAGGAAAGGCGCAAAGCTACACAGAGAAACCCTGTCTTGAAAAACCAAAAAAAAAAAAAAAAAAAAGAAACAGCTTTTGCTAAGACAAAGGAATAAAAGGTTTTTGGACTATACACTGCAGTTTGGAAGCATAGAGCCACTGCTTCCAAGAGTCGGTGGTGAACTTGTTTCCCACGGCTCACTGTAAACGTAGTTCTGCTATGTTGGGAAGCTTAGGTGGGCAGAGCCAGCATCCAAAGCTTCCATTTCAGTCCTAGTCATTCTACAATTTTAAGCAACAGATTTACAATAAATCAGATACAGATTAAATAAACCTCTAAATGGTTTACAGTATGTGTAAAAATGTGTGTAGACTTGAAAGAGAGAGGAAAAGGAATATAGACAGTTATATAAAGAAATAGTTTTTAAAAATTAAGTCTTTAAAGAGACAGTAAAAGTAATATAAAAAATAATCCACATAAAAATGGATATTACACAGAGAATCTGGATTGTGTTGTCTTTGGGATTTTTAACTGCAGAAAGACATATGATTGTAAAAGCTGCTTAGTCAAATCAATATGTGTATTTTAAACCTTCATAGAAGTGGCTTTCATAAAGTGAAAAGCTGCCAAGGGAGAAGAGCAATCACTCTGCTTATCCAGGTGTGCTATCTGTGAACCACAACAATAGCTCGACTGGCAAGATATCCTAAGTAGGGAAATCCCATATTGGTTTTCCAATTGCAAGGGCTCAGCTCAGAATAGATTCACATACAAACAGAACTAATGGACTCAGTAGGTTATATGTACATGTGATCATATACATGTACATATACATGAACTGAAAATTAAAGAAGAGATCATAAATACAGGAAGAGAGTGAGGCACTGGAGGGGAAGAGTGAGGGTGGGAGTCACATAGCACAGCTAAGGAATTGAGTTGCTCATAAACAGCCACTACTTTTTAAAAAAATAATTGCACATGGTAACATTTTGCATAATCTCTGTAACTTTTATGCACATTTGAAACCATTCTGAAAGCTGAATTATATTAGGAAACCTTGAAATTAAGCCCCATTTCTATGTCCTAGTACTTGTTATTGGGTTTCTTGTTTGGGGTCATGAACTCAGGCTCACAGATGCTGCAAAATTATCTCTGAATGAGTTCACAATTGTTTAACACAACAACCCTTGACTGGTTGTTCCATTATTTCTTCCCCTCAGTAGCTAGTTTTTTAATGAACTGTGGTGTGCAAATGATTACTTTGCCTGTACTATAAATATTATGTCTCAGCATTTGCTAGAAGCTGAAAAGGTGGTTAAAGGTGTAATCGAACAGCACCCACAAAGAGCTCTTTGCCATGTCAGACTACCTTTGGTTTGAAGGGATACCTTTCCTTATTGCAGGTTATGAAAAAGAAATAATTGAAGAAACTCGTGACAACTTTGTGATGAGAGATGAAGACACAGTCATACTGACTTATCCTAAATCAGGTAAGGACTGTTAGTGAGGATGATCTTGAAGTGTATGAGTAAAAATAGAGCTTGAATCCTCATGAATTTGGGCAATGAGTAGAGTGCTCTATATATCTGATGTTTAAAAATGTTTTGTGGGCATGGATTACTGTGTGTGAGTGCATTTTCACTCAGAGAAAGAATTCCAGCCTGGTCTGTGTGGGCAGAGGCTCTCTAAGCCATGAGAGCAATGTCAGTGGTTCCTAAGGCAGACTCTGGCATTGTTCTGTCTCTGTGTGGAGGAGACTGGAAGAGGGAAATGACAAAAATATACAGAAGAAATAGCACCAAAGTATAAAGGCATGGGTGTAAGAATATATGGAGGAGAGGACAATGTCATGTAGAAGAAGAATTACCATGAACCTTGACCAGGGGGTGAAAACAGTCTCAAAACTCAGGAAACCAAAAAGAAGCAGCATGGGATTCTGGGGAGGGATGTTTGCTGGGTGGCAGAAGCACTGAACATAGGTAAGTTTTAGGTTGTTGACATTGACAGTGAAAGAGCATGGAAAAGCCAAGGGCAGTGGAATGCATGAGAAGATTCATACAATGGTCCAGAGAAGAGAGCTAGAGAAATATCCAAGGACAAGTGAACATGTAAACATAAATACAAGTGTGTGTGGTAAATAGACAGAAGGGGATTTTTTCACCTAAAGAGAAGCAGTACTCATACACATACTGCAGCATGGATGCATCTCAATTGCTTTGCATTAAAAGAAAGGAGCTAGTCTCAAGGACAGAGTCCACAATTACATCCCTGTGAAGTATCGGGGAAAGTCGAACTCACAGCACCAGAATGTAGAATGATGATGGCCCAGGACTTGAGGGGATGTTCAGGTGGAGTTAATTGAGTACAGTCTCAGTTTTTTCATGTGAAGCATTGGCAATGTGCTGGCTGAATATACTTTGTACTTAGAGCATGTGGACATTGTGAACTCCACATGTCTGTGTGCTTGGAAACAGATGCACTGTAAATTGTACAGGTGTACAATTTTCTTCTTGAGGCTTTTTAACAAGTACTGTTGAAATGAGTGACCATTACTTTTCTTTCTTCAGGAACTAACTGGCTGATTGAGATGGTCTGCTTGATTCAGACGAAGGGGGATCCCAATTGTATCCAATCTGTGCCTATTTGGGACCGCTCACCCTGGATGGAGACTCAAAATGGATATAAAAAATTAATCAATAAGGAAGGACCACGCCTCATCAGCTCCCACCTTCCCTTTCATCTTTTCCCCAAGTCTTTCTTCAGTTCCAAGGCCAAGGTCAGTGTCCAGTGGTTAAGAAATCTTTGACCAAATGCTCTTTGATCTTCATTTACCTTGATGGGCCCTGGGGCTCTGGTTGAAATGCACTCAGATTGTGTAGGTTGTGGGTGGGAACATGGGTTTCTCATGCACTAAGTGGTGCAGATGTGTCTCCACCTCAGGCTATATCAGAGTACCAGAATGTCAAGTACCACCTTGATCCTGGGCAGATATTTGAGAGAATGTGAAATATCAACTAGAGCATTCAGGAACTACACATACAGGTCAAGCAGAAGGCAAACTCTAGTGTACAGTGCATAATTACTGTTTTGCTGTCATCAAAGTCAATTAGCTAATCTTGATTCTACATATATCCCATGAGCAGTGTGTGAATCACCCCAGACAGAGTTGTTCACAGGAAAGCAGCCTGACCAGGCATCAGTGCTCTAATCATGGAGATGGTTCAGCAGTCATGGCTCATCTGTACCCACTCTGTGTTGCTGTATCTGTCTGTCCATTGAGATCAGTAGCCACAGAAATCACCCACATCACTGGTAGAGGATCTCTAAAAGGGATCAGAAATATCCAGGTTCTGAAATATCATAGTTTCTTGTTAGTAAGAAAGTTTTTTTGGAAGTCCCTGCATCATGGAGCCTGAAAATAATTTATGCTTAAACTACAATGACAGACTTAGAAAATTTCCTGTCTTGAAAATATCAGAAGGAACTTGTAACCATTCAGTTACATACATGTGCATTATCGAGATTTGACACATACTTAGCTGGGAAAGTTGAGGCCTAAAGAGTTGAATTCTAGTAGCTGGGCGGTGGTGGCGCACGCCTTTAATCCCAGCACTCGGGAGGCAGAGCCAGGTGGATCACTGTGAGTTCGAGGACAGCCTGGGCTACCAAGTTCTAGGAAAGGCGCAAAGCTACACAGAGAAACCCTGTCTCAAAAAACCAAAAAAAAAAAAAAGAGTTGAATTCTAGAACAATGTCACAAAGAGAATTGACACAAAATATAAATTTCCTTTTATTAAAAATATTATTTATTTTTTATTTGTTTCTTTTATTGTTTGTGATTATAATATAATTACATACATCATCCTCCTTCCTCCCTGCAAGCTTCCCTCCTTTCTCTCTTTCAAATTTGTAGTCTCTTTTTTCATTAGTTGTTGTTACATCTGTATATGTATCTACATATTTCTCAATATTTATATACTATCTGCTCAGTCTATAACATGTTATTTATATGTACATTTTCAGGGCTGAGCATTTGGAATTGCATAACCAATTGTTATGCTTTTTCCAGGGAAAGTCTATTTCTCTGACTCACTGCATTTCTGAGTTTCCTGTAGGTCTTTGTGTTCACTATTGTGAAATGACACACTGCCTTTGAGCTCTGCACCATGATTGTTTCAAAAGTTATATTTAGTAGTTAAATTTATGGAAAACAATTAGTTTCTCATATTGCAGATAGATTTAACACAGTATTCATCTCTGAGTATATAAGATGTTCTTTCACAGTAGATGGATGGTTTTTCACACTGTAAGATATTGATCTTTACAACTACAAAGTCAGTCTTGTATTTTTGTTATTGTTGCTTTGTTTTTTACAGAATTAGTGACCTGAGTAAGTTTGCTATTACATGTTTGTAAATGAAATAAAAATATAAAAGAGAATTCTGACTATAGATACTTTGCACTTATGAAAGTATTTTGTCCAAATAAAAATAATTAATGTTCTTAGAAACCTCATGGAGATCTGATTGACATTTCATATAAATTGTGCCAGTTAAAAGGTTTGGAATTACTATGTTGACCTCCATGTACATGTTTTTCTGTTTAAGGTGATCTATTCAATCAGAAATCCCAGAGATGTTCTTGTGTCTGGTTATTTTTTCTGGCATAAGACAAAAATTGTTAGGAATCCAGGGTCACTGACAACTTATTTTGAATGGTTCCTCAAAGGAAATGGTAAGTGTCATATTAAATATGGGACTTGGGGGAGGTTCAGAGACATTTTTAATGACAAGGTGAGATATAGCTCAGGTTGCTCTTGAACTCTATATAGCCAGGGACAATGTTGAAGCTCTGCTCCTCCTGCATGCACTAAAAGCATCTACTACCATGTTCCCTCAATTTAATGCTGGGGCTCACACCCACAAGATTATGTATTTTATCTAACTTGGTTATGTCCCTAGCCAGCAGTATATTCTGTAGTCTTCACTTGGCTCCATCTTATTCCTCTATATTCAATCAGTCTGTGGTTCTAATCCTCATCACCATTTTGAACCTAATTGTGAAGTCTTCCTGTTTTCACACACCACTGCATAACAGTACACAGCTACAGCTTGCCCCATAACACACCATCCTGGCAACATTTGGAGTAACTGGTCTTTCCAGTACTAAGGTAGGTGTTATAATTTGTGGTATTATTGAATAAGAAATGCCTCAAATAGATCTTGACATTTGAACACTTGTTTCCCACTTGATGGAGCTGTTTCAGAAGATTTATGAGGCACAACCTTGCAGGAGATCCATCACTGAGTGTGGGCTTTGAGAAGTTTTAAAGTCTTTTTTAATTAAATTTATTCATTTGTTCTTTATCCTGACCAGTTTCCCCTCCCTCCTTTCCCCCAATCCCCTCTCCCAATCATCTTTTCCACCTCATCCCCCAATCTACTTCTTTTCTGTTTCTGTTTAGAAAGGGCAGGCCTCAGCATGAGTGTCAACAAAGTGTGGCATATCAAGTTCAGGTAGGGCTAAACTCCTCTCTTTGTATTAAGGCTGGGCAAGGCAACCCACTGTGAGGAACAGGTTCCTAAAAGTCAGCCAAAGAAATAGGATGGGCCCTGCTTTCGTCACTAGGAGTCCCACAAGCAGATCAAGCTACACAAATGTCGCACATGTGTAGAGGCCCTAGGTCAGTTCCATGCAGGATCTTTAGATGTCAATGCAGAGTCTGCGAGCTCCTATGAGCCCATGCCATTTTTTTCTGTGGGTACCCTTGTGATGACCTTGACCCACCTGGTTCATCCAATCCTTCCTCTGCTCTTCCACAGGATTCCCTGAGCTAGGCCTAATGCTTGGCTGTGGGGCTCTCTATCTGGTTCCCTTAGTCATTGGATGAAGGCTCTCAAATGACAATGTGGATAGTTACCAACCTGATTACAGGAGATGACCAGTTCAGGCTTCCTATCCACTATTGCTAATAGTCTTAGCTTGAGTCATCCTTGTGCATTCATGGGAGTTTCTCTTATCAGGTATCTACTGGACCCCAAACGCCCACCATCAATATGTCTCTTTCATTCCTCTCCCACTCCAACCATGCCCCCAACCTAATCTATCATGTTCCCATCCCAAGTCAACAAAGGAGATCTCTTCTATTTTCCCTTCCCAGGGACATCGTGCATCACCATCCTCTTTAGGCCATCCTTGTTACCTAGTCTCTATGGGGCAGTGGATTGTAGCATGGTTTTCTGAGAAATGTCCATATTGATTTCCAAAGTGGCTGTACAAGTTTGCACTACCACTAGCAGTGGAGGAGTGT
>CABHPH010127534.1:0-15777 GCA_902168325.1 Peromyscus nudipes
CGCCACACTAGTGGATGCCCATGAACTGTGGACTGATGGCTGTGGAGCCCCCATGGAACTGGACTAGGCCCTCTGGACACGCAAGACAGTTGGTTGGCTCGAACTGTTTGGGGGGCACCCAGGCAGGGGGATCAGGACCTGTCCCTGGTCTATGGGCAGACTTCTGGAATCCGGTGCCTGTGGTTGGACACCTTGCACAGCCTTGGTGCAGTGGGAAGGGGCTTGGACCTGCCTAGGCTCAGTGTGCTGGGCTCTGATGACTCCTCATGGGAGACCTTGATTTTGGGGATGTGGGGATGAGGGGTGGCTTGGGAAAGAGGGTTGGGGGTGGGAGGAGGGAGGAGGGGGGTCTGTGGATAACATGTGGAGTGAGTAGAAAATTTCATAATAAAGAAAAAAAACAAAAAAAGATTGGGTTTAAGTCCTTGTTTTAGTTGACTCTACTCAATCAACCCCAACCACAGCTGGGAGATATGTTCCGGAAATATTACATGCCAAATTCCACTCTCGGTAATTTACAGCACATATTACAGGCCCTGAGAAATCACTCAAAAGGAAGCTTGTTTATTTTAGCTTAAAGCAAACATATTTGACCTCAGAACCCTTTTGTACTTAATATTATGAAATGTGTTTATGGAAAAAAAATTTTCAAATATTTAAAGATTATATATAGGATGAATTATAACACCATGGAGCAATTTATAGACACTCTAAAATCTCATAAAATTACACAAAACACAGACAGACACAAGGTGCCTCCTGCTTTATTAATCACCAAAACTATACATACAATAGAGTAATTTAAAGTATAAACATGAGACTGGAAACAGAAATGTCAATATCTATGAAAAACTATGGAACTTAATTTCCTTCTACTTAGATTTACAAATTACTGATTTGAGATAAACTCTTAAGTATTTTCACAGTACAAAATACAAGTCAGACAGATCATGTCCTTCCTGAGTAGATGTTTATGATTCTCAGCCATCTGGATCTGAACTCATTATCTTAATTTAGAGAATTCTACAGATAAGTTACCCATAAGAAGCATGAAATCCTCTCACTAGCGAAGTTGAAAGTAGATTTTAACTCTCCTAGCCTTCCCTGTAGTAAAGGCATCGACCTATGAGTTTAACTTTCACTTGGGAAATAGTGACACCCAGAGAGGACTTCTCAAGATCTGAATGGAACTGGGTGAAATCAGAATCTGGAAAATTCTGCAGTAGGATAAAATGCATGTGCATGGCATGTTGGGTTAGGATAATTCAAAATAAATTCATGAATAATGAATAAAATGTGCCATTTACCATTTATGTAGGAGCCAGAGCACAGTGTGTGATATGGATGTGATAATCATAAAGACATCTTATAAGTTCTGTATGATGGTGGCCTACACCTGTAAACAGAGCCCTCTAGAGGCTGAGACAGGAGGATTACTGTGAGGGAACTTGAGGCTAGACTGGGTAAATAGTGGACCATGTCTAAAAAAGAAGAAGAAATAGAAGGAGAGATGGGGAGAGGAAAGAGATAGAAAGAAGGAATGAGAAAGACAGAAATATATAAAGAGAGACAAAGAGAGAGGTAGAGACTCAGAGAGGTGGAGGGGTTCTAAGAAGAATCTTTCAATGGAAACTGACAACCCTAAGGGTATAGACATAGTGGAAGCAAGATTATGATTTGAGATGTTTCTAATTTTTCTTTCATGTGACTTTTCACATAGTTTTAAAAATTACAGGGAATTCTGGAAGGGATCATTCCTATCAACAGAAAGGAAGAACATTTGAACTTCCTATAAAAGGCCTACCTGTCTTAATAGTAATCTCCCTATAATGGGTTATTGAACAGTACCAAAGTAATTGGGATTTTGAGGATCTGTCAGATTGTTATTATTTCTTTTCATTTCTACTTAACAAAGAACTCTGTACTTACTACAATATAAATTAAAATGAATAAAATCTGGAGCCTGTGAGATCCATATGTTGGAAGAAGAGAACCAATTCCTTCAATTTGTCTTTTGACACCTACACACAAGTCATGTGTCCTAGCTGGTTTTATCTCAACTTGACACAAGCTAAAGTCATCTGAAATGAGGAAGCCTCAGTTGAGAAAGTGCCTCCAAAAGATCAGGCTGCAGGAAAGCCTTGGCATTTCCTGAATTTCCTTAATTAGTGATTGATGGGGGAAGGCCCAGCCCATGGTGAGTGGTGCCATGGCTGGCCAGGTGGTCCTGGGTTGTATAAGAAAGCAGACTAAGTAAGTCATGGAAAGCCAGTAAGCAGTGTCCCTCCATAGGCCCAGAAATATCTCCTGCCTCCAGGTTCCTGCCTTGTTTGAGTTCGTGTCCTGTCTTTATTCAAAGATGGACTACAATGTGGAAGTGTAAGTCAGATAAACTCTTCCCTCCCCAAGTTGCTTTGGTCATGGTGTTTTGTCATAACAATAGTAACCCTAACAAAGACACTGTAGCATGTACATGTGCACACACACACACACACACACACACACACACACTAAATATATAAATGTAATAAGAAATAAAGTCATAAAAAATGAATAATTTCCAATTTAATGAGACCCAATTTAATCTGTCAGAGAGCCTGCAATCCTAGTGAGAGAAAAAGATTCAGAAATATTCTACCAAGATCCAAAATGAAATAGCTAACATGCAGAGATAAATGATAGCAAAACATTAAATGATAGCATAGAGAAGGGAATGATATCTCAAAAAAGGCCAGCTTGTCAAAATTAAAGCAGCCTAAATTTTCAACTTACTACTTAGTTTTATCTGTAAAGTAAAGGTGTATGAATCCCTTATAGCTGCATATTCAGGATGCCATGTAATTGAGACTAATTGTTTTTGAATTCTTAATGAAATCATGAGAAATAAGTAGACAAATCAAACAAAGGACAACTGACTTGTACTCTTTAAAAATGTCAATGATATTAAAGATAAATGGTGACATTTTAGTCTACATTAAAGAAGTCTGAGGAGAGAAACAACAATCAAATGCTACCCTTTATTAGGTTCTAAATCATTTATGCATACAGTGTATTGAACATCTTGGCCCTGAAAGACAATAAAGTCAGTTCTTACTCACTGGCCAAGGCTGTTGTAAACCACAGAAGTGACCTAGAATTCCCTCTTGTGGGTTGTGATGGAGTTGGCTGTACCTTAATAGATCTTTTTGTGCTCAGAATGAATGAGAAGTAAGCAGTTAATACTGAAACTTGAGAAAGCTATCAAGTTTTGATGGCAAATTGTTCCACCCATTGGGCCCAACGCCTTAGACAGGAAGCCCTGATGTCGATACTACACACAAGCTTCATTACATCACATGGAGTCCTATCGAAATCAGGCCTAATTGGTGTCATGTTAGACAGAGTGAATGGATTTAGTTCCAGTTCTCATCAGTCAGAATAATTGGAGTGTTTAAGCAAGTGGCATATTAATGGGAAGGTTCATTAAAGAAGGTAAAATTTGTTGAGAGCCACTATGAGTCATGCTCTTTCCCCATCTTTAGGACAGCTTTATTCAGTGTTGTCCCTGTATTTTGAACAGCAGAAGATAGAGATACTATGTCCTTTCTTTGCCCTTACTGCAACACAAAGGAAAGGCCTATTTGATACCAGGATAATAAAACTGCTGTCTCATTTTGGAATAAAGCTTGCTCGAATTTGCAAGCATCCCCCCCCCATGAGATTTTTTTTTTAAACTCAGTGTGCTTCCCATGTGATACAAGTCTATGTACAGAGAATCTACTTGAACTGGTCCACACATGATTCCCATCCCACCAAGAAAAAAACAGAACTGATAAAAATTCAACTCTTGTGCTTCATGCTATGCTGTGAGCAATGAACTCCTTTGCTTCTGACTTGAGTTTCATGTCCTTTGCCAACATGCTTGGGACTAGCCAGGGCAACTGACTATCTTGTGGACAGAAAAAAAAATCAAATGTTTCAACAAAGACTGAACTAATGCAGGCAAGTATTACTCTTATGAAATTAAACACCCAGTATAACAGATATAATTCATTCTCAAACTTGCCTGTAATTTGATGCAAATCCCAGTGAAAGTAAGGTTTTACATGAAAATTAAAATACATGTGTAAATGTAAAGTATTTACCATAACTAAAACAATATTATAAAAGAACAAAATTGGCTGGATGTGGTGGTGCACACCTTTAATCCCAGCACTCAGGAGGTGGAGGCAAGTGGATCTCTGTGAATTTGAGGCCAACCTGGTCTCAAAGAAAGTTCCAGAACAGCCAGTGCTGTTAAACAGAGACATCTGTCTCAAAAAAAAAAATGCAAGCTCTTTTGTCTGATCTTAAGGCACACTTTAAAAAGTAGTAACCAAGACTCTGTAGTAGTAGCTCACATTAGACCAAAAGGTACATGGAACATAACAGGAAGTCCAGACATGGCCTCATGCACACATGGTGAATACATTTTGACAAAGAATCCAAAGTAATTAATTCAGCCAGGAAAGAAAACTGGATCTACTTGATATCCAAATATTTAAAAATTATATAACATCGTACCAAAAAAAACCTAAAATTGCAAAGCTTCTATGAGAAAATAGGGGAATATGTTTGAGATCCTGGGATAGACAACAATCTCTCTCAGGAAAAAATATACAAACTCAAATTATAAAAATTAGAAAAAAAGAAACTGTAAGAAAACATAAAACTTCTATTCCTCTAAAGAAAACATAAATGAAAATATGAACTATGTACTGGGAAGAAATATTTACAACATAGATTTCTAACAACCAATCTGTGTTCAGGAACCATTAGATGGCTCAGAAGATAAAAATCACCTACTGTTAAAGCCTAATTGACCTGACCTTTATCCTCATAACACACAGTGGAAGGAAAGGACAGACTCGCAAAAAGTATTCTCTGACCTCATATACATTATGGCATGAACAGATATATGCACACACATACACATACACAAACAAAAATTTAAAAGAACATGCATTCAAGATATATAAAGAAGTCCTAACCACACACAAACACACACACAAACACACACACACACACACACACACACATCTGTGAGTGCACACATACAAATAAGAAAATTCTTAAATGTACATGTATTTAAGATATGTAAAGAAGTCCTGCAAAAAATGAAGAGGAAAAAAACAAGCAATGAATTTCTTTTCAAAAGAATTCAGTAGATACTTCACAAAACTAGATTTATAAATTATCATTAAACACATGAAATGGTGTTGAGCATTTTAAATCATTGGGAAGATGCAAACTATAATCATTTTAAAGTCACTTCACAGTTACTAGAATTAGCAAAATGAGAGATGACAAATGTAGAAAATTCAGAGCAACTGCTCAAAGCTCAAAGTTATGTAAACAGTGTGGAAATGCTTGGTAGGATCATGTTAACCCTGCATCCAAATTATTATTCACCAATTCCACCAAATGGAAGTAAATGTCAACAAAAAGACTTGTGCAAAATGTTTGTCCAAGTTTTATTTATAGTAGCACAAAGTTACAAATGATACAAACATTCACTAACAAGAAAGCAGCTAGAAAAATTGGAGTATATTCATATAGTGAAATCGTGCTTGTGAATAGGAAGACATGAATATTATAAACAAAAAATGATTAATCTCAAAAACAAAAGAAGTTGTTATACAAAGGAATGTATATGGTAAATACAGTCTCATTTACATGAAGCTTGAATAGGCAAAATTAATATAAAGCTAAAATCTTCAATAATAATTGCTTGAGGGAAGTTTTAATACATACAAGAGAAAGTGCTAAGGGAACTTCTTAAGCTAGGAAATGTCTTCTGCCTTTGGAGGGGAGGTTAATTAATAGGGGGTTTACATTTGTCAAAGCCCATCAAGCATACTTACATCTATCTGACTTACTGTACGTAGATCTCAATTCAAAATTAAAGTTAAAAGATTACAACATAGATTTTATTTAAACCACCCCCCTATGATTCTAGATTTAATGTGTAAATGAACGTGAGATCATTTGCTCTTTCTACAGGTGTTGAGAAAGATAACTGCTTAGACTTTATATGACTACTGAGGTAACTGTGCCAGGAAAATTATTAATCAAGATCCGATAGTGTCTTTTTTTTTAATCTGAAGAAAAACAGAAAGAGCACTCTGGATTATAAAAGCAGGTAGGACCCGGTTGTCCAGTAGTCCTAATTAGGCACAATGTTGCTGCTACTCGCTCTGGTGAGTGTGGCTTTGGCTCATCCTTTTGAGGAGGACTTTAATGGGTAAGTCCATAATTCCTTACAAAGCAAGTTTGCTAGCTTTTGGACAAATTGCTGAAATTTAAGTTTCTATTCATTATTTTCACCACTTAGTAATCGGGTGTTCCGTGTCAGTGTACCTGATGAAGATCACATCAACTTAATTCAGGAGCTGGCCAACACCAAGCCGGTAAAGTGACAGTTCTCTGCTTTATACTAACTCTAAAGCCTGATCTAGTCTGATTCTACCAAAAAGCAATGACATGAAATATTCCCTGCAGGATTTAGGAATAAAACTTGGAAATTATTTAATGCCACAATGCTTTCTTTTGCTGCTTAAATTAGATTGTAGCCCTGTAGTATTATAAATCCACACAACCTTTTAGAAGAGCTGACAGTGACAGATAAGTTGAATCTGTCTTGAAGGTCATAGAACATTTAACATGCAAGTCACTTCCCTTCCAAGACAAAGGAGAAAAACAACAAATTTGGAAATGACTGAAAAACCAGGCTTTTGTCCAACTTCAAATTCATTTCCGTAACCCATGTGTCATCTTTCCCTTTGATTTTCTTTTCATTCTTAATCACAGAATTTGAGTTTTCCTGACCTTGATTCTAGTTGCCTTAATGATATGACTTGAGGGAGAAAAGGAAGGCAAAGTGCACCAGTGATTTCCATACTATTCTTTTGCTTAAAAAAATGATACTACTCAAAAAATATCCATGGGGTTAGAATCTACATTTTTTTATTATATGCATAATGTGGTAACAATCTACTTCTGAGTACAAATAGCACCACCTGGGTCAATTGAGTATATGATCTACAACAGTCTCCTATCTCTTAGGTGTCAGTCTGCCCATCCATCCATCCATCCGTCTATTCATGCATCCATCTACCCACCCACCCATCCATCCATGTATCTATCCTTCCATCCATTCATCTATTTCTTTATCTATCTATCATCTACATGTATTTCTGTTTTAGCTCTTAAGGTAGGCCTGGAGAAATGATGTAAAAGGCAAAAAGTGTCATAATCATAAAATGTGAAGTTTGCATTGAAAGAAAACAGAAAGTCATCTACTCTAGCCTTTCTTTCAAATCTGGAATTTCCTTCTAGGAAGTAGCATCCCTGCTTGCTAGCTTTGATTGGCAATTGCTTCTAGGGACAATGGGAACACTTTACAAACCACCCTGTTGGTTTTCTATAATACATCAAGATGGAAGGTGCCTTTCTTCTAACTTTGACTCATTAGAAGCAACTGAGTCAAATACCACTTAGCTCTAAGGTTTGTCTTCTGTGTCGTTCTATTGTCTCTCCTTTTATTAGCTTACAGAGTTTGGAGCATTCTGGTCACATCTGGAGACAGTTCAGTCTTCACATTTCTTCTTGAAAATGTATCTTTCAGAATTGACAGTGGGCCTCCAGGAGCACCCTGATGGATATATATGCTACAGGGCTATTGCTTGCCTTTGCTGCATAACAGACCCACTTTTTCACGCTTGCCTTTGCTGCATAACAGACCCACTGTTTCACGCTTGCCTTTGCTGCATAACAGACCCACTGTTTCACGCCTTAGGAATATTAGAACACACTCCACTTCTACTAAACTTGGGTGCAATATGAATCATTGTTTTTTTTTTTTTCCTCACACAAATCTTTGAAAAAGATTAGATCCTCTAGGACTGGAGTTACAGATGGTTGTGAACCACCATGTGGGTGCTAGGAATGAGACCCAGGTCCTCTGGAAGAGCATCCAGGTCTCTTCACCTCTGAGTCACCTCTCCAGCACCCCAAGCATGTCTTCTTGATTTGTGTTTTTCACGGGTAAAGAAAATGTTGAGTAAGTAAGGTGTCCACACCAAGAGGCCTTCATTACAGTTCATTCAGTAAATACATATTTATTATTAGTCTCCAATGTACCATGTAGGGCATTTAAAAATGAAAGTGATTCAGAAGCTTGCTGTCCATAGGATAAGTATGCTCAACGACCTTATGTAAGGGGGTGTTATCTAGAGACAGCACTGTGTAGCTTTCTGACTTTTGAAAAGGCATAATAGGACAGATACTTCATCAAATGCTTCCAAGATCAAGATTCTACCAGGCTAGTAGTTGCATCTTCCAATTATCAGATTAACTGGGCCTTCAAACCATGCTGCTTCCTAGGGATCACTCTTCTTTTTCTCATCATTCATGGTCCATCTGCTTCGAGTTGGCTCTGTAGTTTATTGGAATCAATGCCAGGTTCCAGGAGCTACCTCTTCTGCTTCATCTATTTCCCAAGGAACTCCTCCACTCCCCAGTGAACTCCTGGAACATTTTTCTTCCTCAATACGGCAATGCTATCTGCCATATTGTTTTAATCATCTCAATTTTCCCATTTTATTGTGGTCAAGCAGAGGGGCTGGTCTAAGATTCACCAGGCTTAGTTTCTGGACATACCACTTGAAGCTGGTCTTGTGCTCTCTCTGCACCTCACCATCCTCATTTGTGATGGTAGTAATAGTATCTCCCTAGAGGGCTGTTGTAAGAGTTCAAATAGAAATAAGCATACCACTTGAAAAAAATTGGGAGGAACCATGTAACTACTTGGTGGCTGTTATCATCGGATTGAGCTTTTGAATACAATTTCCATCACAGTATAATCACTTCTCTCATCTACCTTGAACCTCAGTGTTCTCTTTGGAAGTTGAAAAATCTTGGAAAAGGTTGAAGACAAAGGAAAGGTAAATAGGCCAGCTCTCCTGCAACTGTGGCAGCACACTAAACACAGGAAGATGCATGCTTCTTCCTTATGTTTTTCTTTATTTCTAACATAAATTTTCAAAAGGTTTAAATGCTCTTTAGTGATCATGATGGTGCAGTGTATTCTGGGTTGTAGCCTTCCTGATAAGATCATCAAAGGGGCATCTAGTCTTTTTATTTATCCTTGGCCAGTGTGTCCTTCCTCCCAGCTTTTGAACGTGTCCTTTTAAGAGCTGGATATATTGAAGGATCAGAGCCACACTGTGCTTCAGCACTTTCTCTCTTGTCATCTGCAATTGCAGATGGGGTTTATTTTACCCCTTCACTCACATCATAATTGGCCTCCTCAATAGATACATTTATAGTTACACTGTCAGTCCTCTGGGTTTTCTTGGGTTATCTTTCTGGAGTTTTAAGTATATTTTCCTATGTCTAATGTAAAATTATTATTATCTCTTTTATTGTTGACATATAAGAAAGTTCCTTCCTGCTCTCTGAATTAGGCCTAGAGTAAAAGTTGCTTTACTTTCAAACAAGAAAAAAAAAGTCCTCAAGATAAATGAGAGACCTACTAGGTGTTTGACTCCCAATAACTCACAGTGTGAAACAAATCTGAGCACATTTGTGAAAACTTTTGCTTTTATCTGTCAAATTTACTTTCCAAGGAATCTGACAGGAAAGACAGGAACTCATGTAGCCCAGGCTTACCTTGAATATGCTATGTAGCAGAGGATTGGCTTTGGACTTCTTATTTTCCCACTTTCACCTTCCAAGTACTAAAATTACAGGCATTTTCAGTCATACATGGCTTCATGCAGTGCTAGAGACCAGATCCTGAACTTTGTGTCTAGGCAAACACTGTACCAACTGAGCAACATACCCAGCTTGAATTTCAGATTGATACATTAGTTTATCTTATCTTTGTGTTGGTACAGTACCATATTTTAATAAGGACTCAAGTTACACACCATCTGGCTGACCATTTTCACAATATTACCTCTTAAAGATAGTCCCTTATAATCCAACAAATATTCTATGTGGATCTCTGTCACTCAGTGCTCTATAATATAATGTTATAATTTTAGTTTTATAACACTGGCCCTTATAGCTCAATTTCTCACATTTTGTATCATACATTTCACCTCACTTCCCTATTTCTCATTTACAAGTCATTCTAATTCCTGAAATTCACCCTCTCTCCTTATGTCATTATTTGAGGCTCTCATTTGTAATCACTTGGTGATTTGTAACTGCGGTGGGAATGCAGTGTTCCTCCTGTTTTCCTGGTTCCCAGGAAGCCATGGGTCTGTCTCCAGGATTGCAGCTCTGCATCACACACACTTACAGAGCTCCACATGGGTAGATATTAACCACACCCGTCTTCTCTATATCAAAGGGAATGTTTTTTCTGGTGTTTGGTTTTGTTTTGCAGTGCTAGGTATAAGATCAAGTCCGGAGCTTTCCCTACGGCAGACAGACAAGCACTCTAATACTGTGCTGTATGTTTAGCCCGTCAAATTGAAAATGTTGAACAGCCTCAAATTAGGCCTTCAAGTTTTGTCAAACATTATAATAACCCCTCTTTTTAATCCCAGCACTAGAAAGGAAGTAATATGGCTGGGCGGAGAAAGGAGTATAAGTCATATGTGCTTCCCAAATACTGGTAGCAGAGGCATGAGATTCCAAGTGCTGGGATAAAGGCATGTGACTCCAAAGTATTGGAATTAAAACGCCACCACTGCCTGGCACCTATGTTTAATCTAGTGGGTTGTTCTGTTCTCTGATCTTCAGGCAAATTTTATTAGGGTACACAATATATCACCACACCTCTTAAAGAATCCATTATTCTTACAGCAGAAGTTCAAGGAAAGTTACACAGACACATCTAGTCTTCCAATATTTGGCAAAGCTAGGAAAATGAGTAAGAAGTGAGGAAGTCGGGAAAGGTAATTCACAGGTTCATAACAGAAAGAGAGGTTATGTTAGGACCATTCTCAAACATATTATGCAGGCATTTGTTGCTCTGAGTGGAAAATTAGCATCTTTATAAATACTCTTCTAGAAGAGACCCTGATTCAAGACTGAAAAAAAAAAATAGCTCATTTGAAAGTGCAGTAAGCACCATGAAAACACAAGGGAGGGGTGATATGGAGATGGGAATACGGTCAATGCAGTGTTTTTAAACCATTGTCACAAAGGATAACTGGAGCGTAACCCACAGGGAATCGCCAGGAAATGGTACAAACCACACATTTCAAAATTATCCCACCCATGAGATTAATGAGTTGGAAACCTAGACAGCTGTTTCCTAGGGTCGTATGTTCAGTAAGTTCCCTGAGTTATTTCTGCAGCTTCCCATATCCACCTGGAGCATATACTTGGCTTTTGCTGGTTCTAGAAAAAAGAGCCTCAAGAGAAGAGGCACAGCTCTTGAAAGAGAGGTCCTGAGCCACTGAAAGGTCCCAGTAATTATGAGGGAGATGGGCACTGTCAATGTTGGCTACAGACACTTTGAGGACTCCAATGTTAAATCCCTGTGTCTGCAACTGAGATAACATTGGAAGGTCAGGAACACTAATTTGAACCTAATGTTCAAAAGTGAACTTTCCCTTCTATCCTCATTGCTTTTCTCTTTATAGTGCTGGCTTTGTTACTACGCCCAGCTTTCTCTGTGTTGGTTGGGGTCTACCTTTATACTGTCACTATTATCATTTTAGCTCCAGTCTGTATCCTCCTTACTTCAACTCTCTGTGTTTCACTGTTTAACCAATCCTTTCCTACCCACTGATACAGTGTCCTGTCAACTGTCTATTATATCCATAATCACACCTTCTGGGATCCCTCTTGTTGGAATCACATGTCCTTCTGCTGACCTGGCATCCATTATAGCCCCCACAATGGCTCAGCATCCACTGGACTAGTACAGTGGTTTCAAGTTCAGCAGGGCCAGCTATAGTTACTAGATTCCATGCAAGTGCACCAGAAACTTGGTTACCTTAAAACCTTGCCTCCTCAGTTTCTGGTGCACAGTCTCAAAATCTGCCCAGTTTTCTTTACAAGTTTCCCAGAAATGGTCACAATTATCACCAGCACACATTTGTATCCTGAGCCTAGCTCACAAACATCTAGATACGTATTAAGTGAGACACAGTAGCAAAGCAAGACCGAATGTCTGATTTATCTCAGACTTCTAGACTTCAATGTAAAGAAGAAATAGAAAAACATATGTACAAGAAGCAGTAGAACCTATTTGACATTTTCCATGAAAATGGATATTTGTGGTGATGTATGTATAAATAAAAGCATTAGAATAATCAAATGTGTTAGTTACACTATTATTTCCTACTTAACTTTCTCTAAAGTTTTCCTCAAGAAGACAAAGGCCATATTTGATTCATCCACTATTATGTCACCAATCTGAAGCCCATTATGGAATAAGTCCCAATAACAGTTAATGAATAAGATGAGAATCTCAATATACTACTGGACAAACAAGTGTATTTTGTTTCTGGCCACACTGGAGAACACATCAGGAAGATGTTCTTGGGTTTGTATTACTGTGACTTTCACAGAAATCAGTTCCAAGACTATGAAAATAAGTCTACTAAAGAAAAGGGAGGCACAATTTCTTTCTACTACCTTTTTGTTCTGTAGTGGATTCATTATCACTCATGAGCTTTATCCATTACTACAGAGATGGCAAGTGTCCCATAAAAATGAAAAACAGAAAAGGACAGCCAGAGAATACTGTAATAAACTAGTATTATGAGAAACAATTATGTTCTTCATGCTTCTTGCTAATCAATGTTTTAATTTTTTATATATCTGTATATATTTGTGCGTGAGTGTGCATGTGTTTATAATAATGCAGTGTTTGTTAAGATATATGTGCACCTATGCTTGCTATTATATATATGTGTGTGTGTGTGTGTGTGTGTGTGTGTATATATATATATATATATATATATTCATGTCTGCACACAGAATCCAAAGGAGGATGTCAGATATCTCATTTATCATTCTCTAACTTATTCCCTTGAGACAGAATTTTTCACTGAACCTGGAGAGAAGCTGGTAGCCAGCAAGTGATCTTCCTGTCTTTGCTCCTCTCTGCCCCTCACTAAACACTGGGGTGTTGGCACATGCAAACACACTCAGCTTGTTTTTGTAGCATGTGTTCTGGACATTTGAACTCATGCTTATGCAACAAGCACTCTTACACATGAAACCATCTCCCCAGCCTTGTAGACATTTTTTATTGACGTATAACTGGTTGGTTCTTACTAATTCAAAGGAGATATTTGTAAGAGATTCCCTGAATGATTTAAGTTTTAAAATAATTGTATGGAGTAAAACATTCATGTGATCTTAGATGCTAATTTGTCATTGAACTATAGATGCCTTTTTCATATCCCTATTTATTCAGATTGATTTTTGGAAACCAGATTCTGCTACACAAGTGAAACCTCTCACTACAGTTGACTTTCATGTTAGAGCAGAAGATGTTGCCATTGTGGAGAACTTTCTGGAGCAGAATGAATTTCACTACGAGTAAGTTTATGCTTTATAGCTATCAGAATTCTCTCCCCTTTTATTAAGCCTGTGAATAACACAGGGAAGCTAAAATGAGGAGAAAGTTATGTTTTCCTACACAAAGAGGTAATGACAGAGCTGGCACCAGACCCCATAGATTAAGATTTAATGGCTTTTGTGTTCAGTTATTGCTCTAATGAAAATGTTTTTCAGTTTCAAACTAGCCAAATATATGACCTACTACTGATTTTAAAATGATATAGAGAGTAAAGGCCAAGCCAAGGACACTGTTATCATCTGGGCATAGTTTTATCCTCAATTCCTCTCTCTGAATGGCCAACCACACTTCTTGTGGGCAGTGAGGGCTCTTCATGTTGTGGGGGCTCTTCACATTCCTACAGATTAAGTCTAGAGATAATATATCCTTTTTAAAAACCCTACCACTTGTATCAGGAGAAGTGAAGAAGGGTCAAAAAGAAAGGAACATAAACTCTAAATAACAAGAGTGGAGTTGGATAAACTGTTAGATACTCTCCCCAAATATTACATTGGTATGTATACATCATTCCAGAATGCCTATCAAAGAAAAGAATGGTGTCCGTTGATTGACAGTCCAAAATAGATATTAAGTGTCTGGGTTATTAGATACAGAAAAGGGTGACTAGGACTTTACATCCATTGGGAGAAAATAAACTTGAAGGGAAGGATTACAGTGGTGTAAAATAGTTATTAAAACAGAGCACTGGGGATTGAGCAGAATGAATGAAATTTATGGCTCAAGGAAGGATGACCAATGAAATGAGGCTTTGGTTGAGAATTGAAGAGTATGTAGGGGTCAGCTAGACAACAACATGGAAAAGCCATAATCTAGGTAGAGAACAGATGACGTGCTTTAAGTTAAGAAAGAACATGCTAACTCAGTGGCATCTGCTGCAGGAGAGAAGAGAAGAAATGATCCTGGGACAACACAGAGCACTTCCTCCAGGGGTGGCTCAAGGAGGAACAAAAAGAACTCCTTAAGTCCCAGTCTAGGATGTTCAAATACCTTTCCAGAAATCCCTGATTAGACATGCAAATCTGCATTATGGTTTGAGAAAATATGATGTACACTATTTTAGCATCAAAAATTACTTTGTTGGGTTTTTTGCATCTTAAAAATGTAGGAAATAGTATCCATGTCAAGGAACACGTGAGAAGTCAACTGTACAATTTGTGCCATCATCAGAAGTGGCATAGACAACAAGGGAATGCTTTAGGGGAAACCAAACCAGAGCCTATCATTGCCTCTGCAACTTCTTGGCATGAGATCTTAAGATCTGTTTAAGTTTCCCAAGCCTTAGTTTCCTAACCCACATGATGAGGATATAATAAGGAAAGATGACAGTGATAAATGAACAACATGCTATTAATTTGCACTTATAATCTTACTACTATTGCAAGTTCTGCTCTGGTTTACTGTTTACAAAGAAGGAAAATGAACTTGCCTTATTATTAATTTATTTATTTTAAAATTACATGTGTGAGAGAGAGAGATTGAATGTTGCTAACTGCCTGTACTATCATTTTTTTCTATATATTGAAAATTTTTATAGGGCTGGAGAGATGGCTCTGGAGTTAAAAGCACTGGCTGTTCTTGCAGAAAACTGAGCATTTGATTCCGAGCTCCCAGATGGTGACTCACAACCATCTGTAACTCCAGTTCCAAGGAATACAGTGCCCTTTTCTGTCCTTCATGGGCATTACATGCACGTGGTGTACAGATATACATGCAGGCAAGACACTCATACACACAAAATTAAAAAAAAAGAACTGTGCAGAAAAGTATCTTTGAATAACAATGGCCACATATTACTCCTCAGTAGTCCACTTTCCAGAATCTGCCAGAGGTGGGAGGAGTAAGACTACACCATGTCTCCCTTTCCTTTCCAGCTATAATGTTCTGTACTTTATTGAGAGTTACAGTGATCTAATTTACTTGCATGTTTTAAAAAATTAAAAGGAAACTGAATGGCACTATCATAAAAAGTATATGAAAGTATATAGTGTATATGTCTATGTATGTTAGAACTACAATGATGCCCTTACTATATTAAGAGGCATTATTTTAAGCTTTTACAATAGTACCTAATTATTTATAACAATATTTTGTGATACAGCTAAAGTAGTTCTTTGTTTTAAATCTTATAAAGCCAAAGAAAGAAAGAAAGAAAGAAAGAAAGAAAGAAAGAAAGAAAGAAAGAAAGAAAGAAAGAAAGAAAGAAA
>CABHPH010127536.1:2639-27561 GCA_902168325.1 Peromyscus nudipes
TGTGTGTGTGTGTGTGTGTGTGTGTGTGTGTGTGTGTGTGTGTGTGTGTGTCTGTGTCTGTGTGTGTGAGATATATCACATATATATGGCAAACTCTCTCCCACTCTGCAGGTTTCTTCTTCACCTAACCAATTTCCTTTGATGTTCAGAAATTTTCAGTTTGATGAGGTCCCAAGGAGCTGGAGAGATAGCTCAGTGATTATGAGTACTTGCTGCTCTTCCAGAAGACCAGAATGCTGTGGGATGGTCTGTATGTCAAACATGTTGCTTATTGGTCAGTAATAAAACACTGATTGGCCAGTGGTCAGGCAGGAAGAAGTATAGGTGGGACAAGGAGGAGAGAATTCTGGGAAGTGGAAGGCTGAGGAGACACTGCCAGCCGCCACCATGACAAACAGCATGTGAAGATGCCGGTAAGCCACAAGCCATGTGGCAAGGTATAGATTTATAGAAATGGATTAATTTAAGATATAAGAACAGTTAGCAAGAAGCCTGCCATGGCCATACAGTTTGTAAGCAATTTAAGTCTCTGTGTTTACTTGGTTGGGTCTGAGCGGCTGCAGGACTGGCAGGTGAGAGAGATTTGTCCTGACTGTGGGCCTGGCAGGAAAACTCTAGCTACACCAGAATTCAGTTCCCAGCACCCATGTCAAGAGGCATACAACCACCTTTGATTCCAACGCCAACAGATTGGACGTACTCTTCTGGCTTTCTAAGAACCACTCCCTCCAATCCCCACCCTCCACCACCCATCCCCTGCCCCCACACAGATATACACACACATACCCATAAATAGAAACTGAAAAAGAATGCATTCAGTTATGAGTACTCGACTGAGGCAAGGGACAATTCCATAGTTGTCATCACAGGGCACCCAGAATGGCCCTGGCCCAGCCAGTCACAGTTTGGGACCCTTGAAAAGGCAGAATGATGTGAGTACTAACATTTCACTGCACATTAATTCTTTAAAAAAAAAAAAAACCTGTCGTTTAATTTTAAATGCTAATATGCATATGGTTAATTAAGAAGCCAAAATTGGCTATAAGCTTGGTGAGCTTGAGGAGCAGGAGGAGGGAGATCATTACACTTCTGCTCATGGCTAGCTATTTGTGAACCAGCTGATAATGTGCAAAATTAAGATTTCGTAAGTGGCATTTTAAATGAATGGTTAATGGCTGAAGATTAATTAAACAGTCAGAGTTACTGGAGAAAAGCTGTTAAAAATTATGTTTATAGGCCAGTCACTTGCACACTGAAACAGAAATCCTGAATGTGGTGGCCTTTGTGTTTACCAAGAGCATTTTAGGGAAGAGGCCTTCATCAGGAGAGAAACCCAGCCTCCTCCACACTCTGCAGAACTGTGGCAGTAGCCTCAGGGACATTCCTTTGGAGGAAAAGCTGCCAAGTAGGAAAATGGACTAGAAAGTGTTTTTTATGGAGAGAATCTTTACTCAAACCTTCATGGCAGGTAACCAGGCATATTTAATTTCCTACCTGCGTGCTGCACGGTTGTGAGTTAGAGTAGGCAGAACCCGTGGGGTTTGTAAGAAGCCTCTGTAATGCTAGGAACACACACAAAATCGCCCTGTGTTGTTTTCAGCCCGAGTGGGTCCCCCTTAAGTCTCCAATTCTTGGTGCCAGAAGCATGGGTTTTATGCATCTGGCTCTACCCTAGGCTGATTCATTGGGGATCAGTTTTCTTTGTATTCTGTGCTATGCTGTGTGCATAGAAGATGCTGTAAAAAAATATTTTTTAAAAATTACTTGTCATAGCTTAACTCAATAAATATCGGACAAATGAATAATGAGTTACTTAGAAGTTGGTGATTAGGATATCAAAGGCTCCTTTAATGCTTCCCCATCCATCCTGCAAATGGCCAGTACTCTATACTGACCCATAGGAAGAATGCCTCCTGTGTGATGTGTAATCCCAATGCCCCAGCCTCAGAGACAACATAACCTAGTGGGGAGGTACAGAAATACACATGTGTAAACCCCAGGGATGGCAAATACAACCTTGAGCAGCCGAAGAGTGGAGTGAGGATTCAATCTCAGGATGACAGAATCCAAAGTCTATTTGCCTCTGAGTTGCAAGGAAGTTGGTTCTAGCCAGTGACAAAGCATTAGCATTAAGGCTTATTATCCGTTGGTTCATTCAGGCCAGTTCCCTGTTTCTGGACTTAGGACCCAGCTCTCCCAGTTTAGACAGTTAATGTGTCCTGTTCAAAGGGTTCCCTAGAGTTAGAAATCCAGAAGCTCCCCCTGCAGAGCCTGTACCAGTTTAACTCCCCTCCTAGTCAAAAGTTAATTCATTCCCTTTTCTCCAACCTTTTTTTTTTGAGGGGGAGGGGGTTCAACCTGTGAAACACTGAAGTGAACAAGTCTGCTCTGGGTTCAACATGCCTTACAGTGGGGAAGCTCGGAGCCTGTGTGTTAGCAACGACATGATTTTATGATGTCCCCTCCCAAATAAATGCGGCAGTTTCTTCCTGACCTAAAAGGAAAACTAACATTAGATGTTTAGCCTGTTTTGGGAGTTGTTTTTCTTACGTTTGGCTTTATGTAGTTAGTTAAATACAACTATATTTGTAACTCAGAAACCAGAGTGTGCCATGGTGTGCATGCAGCTATCAAAGGACAACCTGTAGGAGTCGGTTCTCTCCTTCCACTATGTGGGTCCCAGAAATTGAACTCAGTCCTCATGCTGGGCATGAGCACCCTTACCAGCTAAACCATCTAGCCTACCTGAAAATGCAATGTTTTGGTAATAAATCAAATGAATGATTAATAATATTAATTACAAGCACTATCATATTATTGGGAATGCACAGCTGTTAAGCATTTGCTGTTTTGTATATTATTTAATCTTCTTAATCAGTTCGTGTTGCTGTTAGTACCAAGATACAAATGAGTCAAGTGGGTTGCAGAGATGAGGAGGGCTGGCCCAGGGTCGTAGGTGGACCACAGTCTCTACCAAGTTAGCCTGAATTCAAAATTCAAAGCCTCAACACTTAACCACTGTGCCATGTTGACTTCTGTGCTCTTTTGAGAAATTATTTTTCTCTCTGTGAAATTGTTTTATTATCTGGAGTCTTTTCTTCCTTATGTATAAAGACACCCCCACCCCAGGAAAAAAAGAAAGAAAGAAAGAAAAGCCTTTCCTTGTGTAAAGTAATAGCACTCTGCTGCATAATAGCCCCCAGGTCAGCTCTTTCTACAATTACGGGCAGCTGAATGGCAAATACATTCTGCTTTCAGAGATGTAGTCGGGGTTCACTTTAGAAAAACTGATAATTCAAAGCTTTTCCATTCTCGTAAAAATAGAATGATGCAAAGGGAAAGAAAATAGGTATTTCTTCAAGAAAGGAAGCCTGCCCCCTTGAAGGGCTGGGAGCAAAACCTCCCGTCTGCAGATGCCAGCATCATCTGGGGAGCAGTGATGTCCAATAATTGCAGCTAAAAGCTGCATTAATTGACCAGGGATGGGTTGAAAGCTGCCTCCAGCCAGCATCCCTGCACTCCCGTGCTCTTTTCATAGGCCAAGAGGGAGGCAGAAGGTGGTGGGCCTCCGTAGGGTTTTCCACACAGCACAGGAGCAGCTGGAAGGAGGCAGTCTGTTTCTGGGGAGGATGCTTAGCTACCCAGTGAGCTTGGCTTTCCCACCTGATGGATTCATACCACCTGGGACTTGTTTTCCAAAGGAGGCTGTGATTCCAGGCCTGCCAGGGCCCCAGGTTCTGCATGTCTAACAAGCAAGAGGTGACATTGCTACCCAGGATTCCAACCACTGTAAGGCAATGCTTAGCTGATTCTGATTTTCAAAATAAACATGCAGCAAATTTTGTTCTAACCTCCCAAGTGTCAGCTGTCACTTCCCCCTGTCATGGAGATGGCAAGCAACCTCGTTTTGGTACAAACTGGGACGTTCCTGAGGCTGTAGGTTCTGCTTCCTGGAAGAAAGGACGAGCCTTCCCTTGCAGTCTTTGTTTTTACTTCTGCTGTCTGCATCAGTGTCTCCTTTGACCCGAGGCTGCACAGGGAAGGCTCTGGCACCTTAGCAACATGCTAGGTCTCCACAGTTGAATCAGTATAAATTTGAATTTCTTTCCCAAACCTCTGCTAAAGCCTGCCCAGAGAAGTTTTATAAATATAAGTCATCTACTTTTCCCACCACACCCCGTTGAATGGAAAACCCCAGTGGCTCTGTTTATTCCATCGTTTGATTTAGCATTATATTAGAATAAAGTACTTTACCCTACTATTTGTGACTTGGTATTATTTTAAGTAAATACTAACACAACTTCTCTGATAAATAACATCATTCTCATTGACCTGCTTTCGAATCACAAGGCTTCTGTCTAGACTATCTGTTCATAGGTTTGGTTAAATCCCTAGGCTGTTAATTGAAATATGTGGTTCCTTTTTAAATAGCAACTAAGTAACACCACTGAAAACTATTTGTTACCCTATGAAAAGAGAGAACACATTTTCTGGTGGTTTGTTTTTCTTCTGTGTGGCTGGGATTACAGATCAGTGTATTGATTACCACCACTGAATTACAATTCATGAGACTTACTTCTGTGGATGAAACATCCAAACTCTAGACCAGAGCCGCTCCACCCAGGCTGTGAGGTCATCTGCCTTAAGCCCAGGCCTCACTGACATACAACATAAACCACATTTGTAACCTAATTAACATTTTTAGTACTCTCCTTAAAAAGAAAAGCTGAGTAATTTTGTAATATATTTTATCTAAACCAATGTATGCAAGTTATATTTTCAAGATATATTCAAAACTGTCACAAGCCTATGTTACATTCATTTTTACATACATTTTTACGTGTTGGGTTCACAAAACCTAGTATGTCTTTTAGACCAACATCACATCTAAGGGCTCATTCTGAGTCCAGGGAACAGGTAACTGCCAGCCCTACCTTTTCCCTGTGGAGAGAAATGTCCGCATCTCAGGTGCCAGCCACTGCACAGGGAGGCAACCTAAGATGGCTGAACTAGACCACGACCAGGTCTAATTTCATCCCAGCTCCATCTTTGCTTTACTGGGGGATGATGAAACAAATGATCTGAGACTTGGGAAACGGTGCTCTTTTCAGGATGGAGTGCATGCAAGGCTTTGCTTATAAAGCTATGACAACTATGCTCATAGACCATGCGTGACCGATTACAACAGTGTAATACAAATGCGATTCTCACTTAGCTGTAGACCTCTCCTTCCTTACCATTCTTCTGTAGAGGGGGAAGTGCTTCATACAAACCTCTCTCTTGCTTTAGGTCCAGTCCCTAGTAAACTGGTCACCTTCTCAAGATGTGTAGAAGTGAATAAAAATAAATGAAATAAAACAAACATGGAATTCCCTTTACTAGGTTCGAGTTTAGTCTTCAATACTATTGCTGTTGTTTGATGGTAGGGGATGTACACCATGTTAAATACCAGTGAGTCAAGGTGGCCTTGAGATTCCTGCCTCCCCTGTCCACATAGCAGGACCAAAAGAACAAATTGCATTGACTCTCTTGTCTGTGCAGTGCAGTGAGGATGGGATATTTCTCGCTGTTGAGTCCAATGTCTTCCTGAACATGGTTCTGGTCCATTGTGCTTTCTTTTTCCTGTGCTGCACGAATCCGGGCCAGGTTCCATTGGATCACTGCAATGACTGCAATAGAGAGTATCAACTGTTTCCTCCCTGAAGCTCTTTTTAAAATGCTCCTCAAAGTATATTTCTCCTAGTTCTCATGCTAAAACTCTTGCTATTCTCTCAATTTTCTATGATATCAGCTTTAGCAGTACATCTCAGGACTGTTGTTCTTACACATACCATGGTGCCATGTTTTCCTTGTGTCTGTTTTCTGACTCAGTTCTGACATTCTACCCGTCAGTGATCTGTGTTGACTTCAACCAAGTAAGGATCGTGATGGTTAGAATCGAGTATTCCTTGCTTTCACTCAGATTTCCCAGCAGGCACTGTGCCTTATTTCTGGCCCTAATACAATCCCTAAAGCATTAGATATTCCATAAATATATATTAGGTGGAAGAGATGCTAGGCAACTCCATTCTTAGCTGTGCTAACCTCAAGATGTTACCCCTGCTGCTTTTAAAGGAACCAGGATCACATACCTCCTGACTACTCTTCCCTCCCAGGCAGCCCAGCCTCTTGCTAGTTGCCTGGGCTCTCTGATTTCCTTATTCTTCATGTCAGCAATCCCGAGAGTCTGTCACTCCTGGTTCTCAGTATTGGGGCAATGCACCCCATTCCCATTCTGCCAGAAAGCACTTCCTCACCAGGTGCTCCTAGGTGAAGGACTTCCCCAGGTCATAGCAGTCACTTTTCCTCGTCTAAGCTGTGCTTCAAAAGCTTCCTAAGGAATCCAGGTAGCATTTACTGTTCAAAAGCTACAATCAGCCAGGTCTGACGATGCATCAAAAGAAAATGCTCTCCTTGGCAACTGTATCTTTTAAATCTTATTCTCACACTCTGTATTTGTTACCAGTGCCTGGTATTCATCTTAAACCAGCCCCCTCCACTGCTCCCTGCTTGAGAACTTGGTTTGCAATTAGCATTAAGGAGCGTGCCCTTTAGATTTTCTGTAACTTGCTTTCTCCCTTTTAAGATTTTGGCCGTTGCTGGCTGTTCTCCTGTCTCTGGGCACATCTCCTATTATGTATAATTTCTCAGTGTTACTGTCTGGCTTTCTAGGGTCGTGCCTTTCAGCGCTCAGCACCCTGGATATAATGTCTAAGTAACCCCCAACACAAGTGCCTTTAAAGTGGCCTGGGCTCTGTAGTTCTTCTTCTCCCTCCCTCCCCTGTTCTTTTTCTGCCCCTCTTCTGTCTTCTCTTGACGGAGATGTCAGATGCGTCGCTTAATGTATCTCCGCATCTTCCCTTGTCTACAAAGACAAGGGGGCGGGACTAAGTGATTCCAGAATTTCTTCTAGCTCCAAAATTATATGGTTCTGCAATTCTTTAATGGAAGCAAAATACAAGTTCGGGTTTCTCTGCCTTGCCTCTGGCGCTGTTACTGTGTCAAAGCATCCCCGCCCAGCAGTGCCCTGCCCTCCTGTCCTCCTCTTCAAAGTCCTTCAACAGTGTTTTCCAGTAGATCTTTACTGTCATCGTCCTTTGTTTACAGCCCCTTTAGTGCTCAGCGAGCTCCACTCTTGTGTCTGTCTTCATACCTCTGTGCCAACTTCTTCATTACCTACAGCACCCGGGAGCTCATTCCCAGATTTCCTGTGCTTGCCCCAGCAGGTGACTTTATCCCTTCCCTTAGATTAACAAATGAGGACATTTGCCCAAAATCTCCGTGAGCTCATACATGGAAATTTCTTTCATCTATTCGTGTTGTCTTCTCTGTGCAGCATGAAAATGTGGATGGTAAGATGTATGAGAATGCTGTGGATATCACTCTGTATAAATAAAATGCTGATTGGCCAGTAGCCAGGCAGGAAGGATAGAGTAGGCAGGACAAGGAGGAGAAGAATTCTGGGAGGTGGAAGGCTGAGGCTGAGAGACACTGCCAGCTGCCCGCCATGAAAAGTGAGATGTAAGGTTCCGGTAAGCCACGAGCCATGTGGCAACTTATAGACTAATAGAAATGGGTTAATTTAAGATATAAGAACCAGATAACAAGAAGCCTGAGCCGTTAGGCCAAACAGTTTGTAAGCAATATAAGTCTCTGTGTGTTTACTTGGTTGGGTCTAAGCAGCTGCGGGACTGGCGGGTGAGAGAGATTTGTCCTGACTGTGGGCCAGGCAGGACTGGAGAAAACTCCAGCCACATAAGAAGTTTTGGAATATGTGTAGGTACATATATGTGTACACATACATATATATGTTTTGGCTGTGATTTTGTTCTTTATTCTATTTCAATATCAAAAGTTGTAGTTATTCTATTATGGATGTCATTTGCTTTTACAAAAGTAAACTTTTTGAAAAGAAGATTAAAGGAAAATTCTTTGATGTGGTAATAATATCAAAAGCTATCAAGGAAGGACAAGGATTGTGAAATAAAGAAATATAATCTTTGTATGTATTTCCAGGGAAGCCCTATTCCCCAATCAGGCCCTCCAGCCTAGAACCTGGTGAAGACCTATAAAACATAATGAAGTCTCAAGCAGATGTGTCCCTGCCCTCTAGAAATTTATTTATAGGAGCCTTTGTGGGGTATGTGGCAAGGAGAAGAAATATAGTTTGGGTCTACATTCGACATTATGAAAACTTGCATGTAGTTTATAGTAGAGCCATAGAAAACTCTGAAATTGCACCGTGGCCTGTGATAGACAGGTAGCCATAGAAGAATTCTTTCAAAGTCTGTTGTGATTTTTCAATCCCAGGACCAATGTGTATCAGCCAGCAGGAGGGAGGTTTGATCTTGTAGTCTGACATGTGACAAGCTTCAAGTTGTGTCCTTGCTCACATCCTTTAATTTAAAGGCTGTAAATGGTGCTCAGCTTTGTCTTTCCAGGTCGATCCGTGTCAGGGTTTGTTGTTAAAGTGAGTTCCAGACATTAGGAACCACTAGAAAAATCTCAGCCTAATGTTTCCCAGGTTTATCCATGACTCCATGGTCAGACTCCTGGCCTACCTGTTTCTAGTAATTTTTCTGTAAGCAGAGCTACCTTTTGTATATTGATATTTTCCTCTTTTTAATTATATAATATATATTAATAATATATATGAGTGCCCTATCTACATGTACAACTTTATACCAGAAGTGGGCATCAGGTCCTCCTATAGATGGCTGTGAGCCACCATGTGGGTGCTGGGAATTGAACTGAGGTCCTCTGGAAGAGCAGCCAGTGCTCTTAAGTGCTGAGCCATCTCTCCAGCCCTTCCTTTTTCTAATGTTACTGTATGCATGTTTTTAAGTTAAAAACCATGGGCTTGTCTAAGTGTGGTGGCTCCTACCTGTAATGTAAGTATTTGTGAGGCTGAGATAAAGGGATTGCCAGGAGTTTCAGGCCATTGTGGGCAGTCTCAAAAAAAAAAAAAAAAGAAAGGAAGGAAGGAAAGAAGGAAGGAAGGAAGAGTGGAAGAAAAGCACTGGCTTTAAAAAGACATTACCAATGAAAACCCGCATTTATTTTCTACATTTATAAAATAATAGCATGAGAAACTCACAAGAAAATACCTATTAACCGGACAAAACCACGTTTGAAGCAGTGTATTGTATCGGCCTTTTATGTGCCACATGATGTGAAACTATTTTGATTGGGACTGTCACAGATAATTTCTACACATAAAATACACCTAGGGACAGCTTTCAAATGGAATGTCACTTTTTGTTTAGAAGGCAGGCGACACTCTGTTGTTGTCAAACCCTTTTTATGAAAGCATCACCAATGCACCGATGCACTGTCCTAGAGAAGTGGGTCGTCATTCAGCCTGATGGGAACGGAAGGAGTGAGTCTGGTCATAGTCAGGGCACCTTGTGCTAGAGGGCTCCTTTGTGTAACTCAGACACCCTTCAGCCAGGAGTGCTTTCACAGTCTCGGAACTGGATTTCTTTCTCCTGCTCTGGTTGTAGAAATGTGTAAAAAGATTCATGCAGATTGTTATTCTCTGAAAGTAGCACAGGTTAGTAAAGCCACATGCAATTGTGCTACCTACTCAACTCATGAAGTCATGGAAAGATAAGAAAGCAACACTGAACTGTCTCTGATTTTACACAGCCATACACGCCCACACACTTGTGCGCGCATGCACACGTGCACACACACACACACACACACACACAAGCATGCTTGAACATGTGCACACACGAACACACATGCACCTACACATAGGTGCACACACACACACACACACATGTAGATACACACACTTTCTCTTTACTGCCTTTCAAAGATGTTCTAGTTTTATTGAGATTAGAACCAAGGCATTTCAAAAATTGGTAAAATAATTTAGTTCAATTCTTTTCCCATGGTAAAAGCAGGCAGGATTTCTTTTTAGAGTTCATCACACTGAGTTCTATAGTAATAAGAAACATTTTAAACTGCATATGACAGGTGATTGTAAATAATAGATGGCTGAGTAATATATATTTCAAGGTAGGGGCTAAAGAAACTTGTTGGTTTCTGTGTGTTTTCTCTCTCAAGATGCCTCATTCCCAAGAAACAATATTTTATTCTTAAATTTTATTTGGTATTTAATTCCCAGAAACAGAAGGCAATTAGGACAAAGCAGTATGCCCTGAGACCCGGCATGGTCCTCACAGCTGGAGGCTCTCTTGACCACCACATGGTTATCAGCCCTGGATGTGGACAGCAGAGGGAAAGGCGGGTGCGTCTCCACTCCAGGCTAAGACTCCAGACGTGGGACAGACACACGGAACAGAGGGGACAGAAATGAATACAGAAATGAGTGGCTGCTTGGACAGCAGAGGGGGGCGGTAACTTAGAACATGGGTGTGGGAGAAAAGTGAGAAAGAGAATGACCAAAAATGAAAGCTGATATGGTCCGTTGCAGGTAGAAGCCTGGAGGGATTTCATGTATCAGAAACTCCTTTGAGGCTCAGAGCCGTGAGCGCTGGGATCGGAAGGCTCTCATGTGGTCCATGTGACCTCCCTACTGTCCTTTCCCCGTGTGGTCTCCCACCAGAGCCGTCGGCCATGATCATTTCCAACCTTGAAGTCTCTACAAGCCCTCCTCTCCCATTGATGAAAGGGGCTAACTGCTACAATTTAGCACATCCCCCCATGCAGTCTCCTCCCTTCCAAATCACAACTTAATTCTTAGAGTATCAGTTATGAGAAACACAAGCAAACTTAAAATTCTATTTATGACTCAGACAAGCCACAAAGTAATGAGATTCTGTGTTATGGAAGCTGTCACATCTTGTCTCAGCCCTGTTGTGTCTAAATGCTCACTCCCTTATTAAGCTCCATTAGGGAATTTTACAATACAGATTGTTTGTATGCTACTGGATTTCTGCTGCCTGACAGTCGGGCACGTTTCACTCATTAATGTGGGTGATATCGTACACTGTTGGGAATAAAAATCAGCAGGGAAGTAGTGGGCACTGACTGGAGGGTTCCTTTGTATGTCACAATATTCGAGTCTCTGTAGATAGGGTTCCGAAGTGCTGGTCCAGCCTCCTATGGTTTTCTTTGTTTAGCTTTCAGTGATTTTCATCCCACACTACCACAAGTTGCGTTTGTAAACTTAACCTTTGATCTCCCTTAAATTCTCCATGAAGTAATTTCCTCGATGTGTTAGATTTAAGGAAATTTACATGTACAGTTTTGCTTCTGACTTACAAATGTTCTCATCTGAGTGTTCCATTTCATTCATACCACACACAACCTGGTAATAGGAGAAAACAAGGGGTTGGATCTAGTAGAAGGGAAACCTACCATAAGACTTAACTTAACAAATGCCAAGTGTCTACCTCCATCTGGCCAGATCCAGCTCTAATGCTATGCACATGTATATGCTTTCTTATTTAAAGATAGATTTAAAACATGTGTGTGTGTGTGTGTGTGTGTGTGTGTGTGTGTGTGTGTGGTTGGTTGGTTGGTTTGTTTGTTTGTTTGTTTGTTTGTTTGTTTGTTTTGAGGCAGAGGCTTGCTGTGTAGCCCATCCTGAACTTAAACTCATAATCCTCCTGCCTCAGTGTCCTGGGTGCTGAGATCACAGGCCTGTTAGACTATCATGTCCCCCTTATTATACTTTTTCCTCAATATTTTTTTTCTGAGTAGCTGAAAGCAAATTTAATAAACAAAACTTTAAAGCAGAAAGAAAATTTTAAATCAACAAGTATTTCATGAGTTGTCAAATACTAACACTTTAGAACATTTTCATCCAGTTTGTGTTATTTCTTCCATGTGTATCACTGTATATATGAAAAGATATCGTTTGTATGTATGTGTGTGGGATACAAAGATTCTTGTGTAAGCTAACCCATGAAATATTTACATCTATTTAATTTTACCCTCTTGCTTTTGATGCATTATATTGTGCTAATCTTTTGGAACTCCCACAATATTGTATAAAGCATTTTTATAACGATGCTATAATCTTTGTAAACTCTTCCTTAATACTGGACACTTGAGGTGTTTCAAATTTTCCATGTTTGAAGTTACTCTCTGAGAAGCAGGTATTTAGAACATTTTGCCACAGGGCTTAAATTATCTCCTTAAGAGTCCTAGAATAGAAGTGAGTGCATCGAAGGACTGGAAGGTATTGCTAACACTTTTCTAGAAAACAACAAAAGAAAAGAAAGCTTCAGCTGGTAATGTGGAAGACTGTTCGTGTCGCCTGTTCCCAACAACTTGAGTATCACTGCTTTCTGCCTTTAAAAAACATCTTTAGTTTGATTGGACAAAAGTAGTGCCATGTTGGTTTTACTTCAAATTTCTTAATTTACCAGTCGAGTTAGGAGCTATTAGAGAAACTCATGCAGTTCATAGTTACCACTGGAAGTTTTTATTCTGCCTCAGTAGTCCACTATCGGGAAGAATGGGGTGCTTTTGGGGGAGGGAGGCTAAACTACATTTTCCCCTTCAACAGATCTATGTGTATTTATCAAGACATATTTGGATGCGGGTTTTCATAACCCCCTTGACAAAAAGAATGACTGATGGTACACCTGAGCCTTTTCTGTGCTGAACCAAGCCATATCTGCTTAGATCTTGTTTAATTGACTCACTCTTCCCTCCAACAGCACAGCATCCTTCTGAATAGTGTATTTAAAAGAAAAAAAAGACCCTCGCAGTAGATACTGAAAGAAATGTCACTTCAGGGTCTGGACATTGCTATGACAACCCAGCCTCCATCTATCACTGTTCTCATCAGCATGTGCTGCACAGGAGACCCCTTTGCAATGTTTAATCTGAGAATTTTAATATTAAATATCTATTTGACATTGAAAGCTCACACCTTATTTGCTATTGTCAGGCTTAGTTGATAGACAGCTAAGTCAGTCTCTTTTTATAGTCCATTTCTGAAATGAAACCATAAATTTTGAAGCTGGGCTTCATCATTGCAGAGAAAAGCTTTCCCAGCCTATTGTTGAAATATAACGTTTTACAGGATTTATGAGGTCCAGATTCAGGAAGATCATTTGCCAAGCACTTAAGGCTGCTTTTGCTGCCCTTTGCTTTTCTTCCCCCTTGAAAATACACACCAGGAGGGGAAAGCCATTAGAAAAGAAAAATTATCAAGAAGAACGTACCATATTTGGTACAAATGTCTTCCATGTAAGGGGAGAAAAAAGTCCGGTGCCTTGAGTGTGGAGAGTGTTGACTGCACAAGACTGCTCTTTGGTGACAGGCATTTCTGTTGACATGCAAATGAGTGTCCATGACATCTGTCTTGATAGTCCATGGAAGCCTCTGATGCTCAGCAGCATGTACGTTTATGTTTAGAACACAAGTCCTCAACACAGCACTTCTAGGATTCTTTGAAGTCCTGTGATGTGAGAGCTCTGTGATTTGGTCATATCCCACTTAGCTTGTTTTATTGCTGTTAATTTTACACAGGGAAATAGATTCTCTGAAACTTGTGATCACAGTGGCTGTCAAGTGGTTGAAAATGAAGAAAGCCACCAGACAGTGGCAGATGTATTAAACACTCTAGAAGTACTAAATTAATGTAGCTCTTTGTCTTTGAAAGGGTTAGTGTCCACAGGCTGGATTTAAACTAACAGGCAAGCCGTGGAAGGAACGACCCTCAATTAGCTATCTCTTGAGCCAGACCACGCGTCATTGGAGTGAGCCACCAGCACACCTAGGCAGATCTCAAATTGGTTCATTTTGACTGCAAATGACTTAATTTAACATTTTTCTAACAAATGCATTAGCTAGAAGGGCGAAGTTCTCTTTTTAATTTTTTCCTCTAAAGGAACCACCATGTGAAACCATATTAAGTAGGCTTCTCACCCCATTTGTTTCCAATCACTATTCTTAATGCATGAGCCTGTTACCCTTTGAAACTGTAAACAACAGCAGTGAATGTGGGCTGCAGAGCTCTGATGCTCTGTCCACAGCACCTCTCTCCAGTCTGAAAATGTCTTCCGTGCTGAGCACACACCTGTGCCTAGTAATCTTCCTATGGTTCTTTTCTTTATTTTTCTTGCCTTTTTAAAGAATGAATGAATTTCACATTATCTATTTATTCAAAATACAATTTATAAAGGACTTTGAAAACAAAGTGTTGGTTCCCACATGAACCATTTGATTTTCCCATGAGACCTAGGGATGATTTCTCAAACATAAGAGTAATTTCACCTGTTGAAAGGCTCATCTCCTAATCATGTTATTTGGCTCTCTTGGGTTTTGTTTCAGTTTTTTTTTTTTTTTGGTTTGTTTCTTGGCCCAAAACTATATTAACCTTTTACCTTAGATTGCTGGTAGTGTAAGGAAAACATCTGTTATTTGTGACAACGGTGTTTTCACATGTCTTTATATTTATGGGTGAGTTCCAATTTGGTTCTATGTGAAGATGCACTTCAAAGAGCATTCAGTAACTACACATCTGGCTTTATGTTGTTCCAATTGCAGGGTTTCAAGCTTTAGCATGAAGCCTGATGTAGGTCTTGGTCGTGAACTCTGCAAATGTTTGCTTTTGTGCTTAAACTATGATTCCTTTTGTGTACAAGAAGGACACTCTGCTTCAGGTTATTGCGTAATTAGTTACCTCAAATGTCTTAGGAGTGGATAAGCACACCAACTCTGAATCTGACTTGTATATTTTATAGCAACTCTGTGAATATTCTCTTTGGTACAGAGAATGTGTCTAGAAGCATGACTGCTAAATTTTTTATAGTCTCTCTCCCTTTGCCATTCTAGTGGCTGTCTCCTACAAAATTTGAGCCATACCTCAACTGTACAAATCCCCTTTTAATGTTCAGTTGCCCTGAAGTGTACAGTCATGGGATACATCTGAATCTCTCCCATGAAGAACTAGAGGCCCTAATATAACAAAAGCAGTAAAGTGGGTACTGTGAAAACCACTGTAGAGGTAAACAGATGTCTTTCCTGGTCTGGGGACTCTTGTTCTGGGAAAACAACAACAAAAATAAAAGCACATGCGTTTTGGCTGCTTTCTTATTCTTGTGTCTAGGGAAGCAAAAAGGACAGAATTCATTTTATGGTCCCTAAGATTTCAGAATGGAACATTGCAGTGCAGGAACAATATCCATCTTCACCCCTGCATTATCATGGTTGAGACTGAGTGTATTTGCAGGGTAGGAGGATTCAGGAACTAGATAGCATCAAGGAGAGAATCTGCTTGAGAAGACCATCTCACTTCATGGGACTTCAAGGTCCACACACACTGCAGCTCTCTCCTAACTAGTCTGTGAAGAACTAACTTGTGAGCAGTTGGATGTCTTGAAGAGGTAGGCACCCAGCAGCCTCTGCATCATAATAATTACCAAACCCTTGAACTAAGATTCTTCACTGTAGCCTAGAGGCAATGAGTAGGCAGCAGAGGCTTCCCAGTTGCTCTAAAAATCTATCTTTGAGTCTTTCCTCCCTGGTCACTACATCTGTTTGCCTAAGCAATTCTCCTTAAAATAGTAAAACAAAATACTTCAAAGTGCAGATTGTTGGATTGTAAACTAACTCAGAGCATCGGGTAGGTGAGTTTCATGGTTTTCCAATACTTCTTCTGGACTAACTTCACAGTCAACAGGCACATCCTTTCATAACATTGTAATCCATTCTCTTTTGCCCAGAGCTGAACTTGACTAAACAATAGAGAGACTGCTTCTGCTTTTCCAGGATATGGAGTGGAACATTTCCGTTCAGCAATTCTCCCCAACCCTGCCTGAGGTCTCAACTACCTCGGCAGAGTGCTAGAAAGTGATATGCTTATTAGACAACTTTATTAATCAGAGGAGAGTGCTGTTTGGCAGTGAGATCCTAATGAGAATGAGGGGCTAAATTTAACTCCAAGATAAAGGTCGGCTAGTGTTGCCAGCCTGCTTTCTCTATAGCAGGGAGCTTGGTCAATCTCACAGTTTCCAGACAGTTTCATGGAGGCCTGCGGATGCTATATTTAGTATGAAATAGCATGGAAAAGGTTTCCAATAACACCGTTTCAGCACACACATATATTCCACAAGCATTAATAAGCAAAGCATATTACTACTTGGCTAGATGATCCTTATGGGAGCCGATGGCACCAAAAATGGTATAGCAACTGCTGCCTGAAGACAGGAGGCCATAAGAACATGTCACAGCAGAGAGAACTTCAAGAAATGCAGAGAAATTTCTTTGAACAGTGAAATAATATCCGTGCAATCTATGGAAATAACAGAGCGGCTTGTAGTAAGCTGCTGAGGGGATGCACGGTGGTGTTTCACCTTTGCACCTAGGAATGAAAAATGATAGCAAATGGAAAATACTCTCCAGGCGGCTGCTCAAAGTGCTGTTGAGTAGTCATGGCCCTCTACGTCTCCCACATATGCCCCCCAGTCACTGTACCCAGCCTCCCTCATCCCTGAAACCACCACCCATTCTGCCCCCTTCCTTCCTACTTCGAAGTCACTGAACACGGTCTTAAATGGCTCTCTTGTTTTCAATTCCCACAAACACTTAAGAGTTAAAGGTGTCTCAGGTGGAGACTCTGTGACAACTTTTATAGAAGATGTGAGAATGATTAAATGCCTTGAAACCCTTGACCTCTACTAAGGAGTAGACGACATTAAAAATATATAAAACATGTGAATGATGACCATACCACAGAAAGGACTGTGAGAATTCCAAAGAAGAATGAAAAAGACTTTCTGCCAGAAATGAGCCAGGGACTAATCCGGTGCTTGGAATCAAACACATCTGAGTTTGTCTACCTATCTCCATTGTCATGGCCACCCCTTGGCCCACCCGCCATCTTCTCTACCGTCCACCTGATTCTGTCCTGTATTTCAGACTTAGAGAAAGGGTTCTCTTGTTGAATGCAGCGGCCTCCATTCTGTCTTCCAAAGAAAAGCCAGAATTGTGTCCTAACATTTGAATTTCATCAGCGTTGCTTCCTGCCCTCAAATCTGTTGTCAGCCTATTTCCCTCTGAATAAGATCCAGAAATCTTACCATGGCACATGGGGCCAAATGACTCCAGCCCCGGTCTGCAGAAGGCATGGGTTTAGAGAGCAGAGAAATAGAGATGGGAGAGACTTTGGAGAGGGTTTGCTTTTGAAATCCAACTTGCAGAAGCCAGGGAGGGGCCGGAGGGCAGTTGTAGCAGCTGTAAAGGTACAACCAGGGTGCCTCCAGTCAACGGTAATGATGAGGTGACAGAAAAGGACACAACAGACGATTGTTTTTAGAACGTCTGGGCAAAGGCAATGGAGAAGAAAAGAGAGAAGCAATAGCTGCAGAGAGGATTGGTCTCCTGGACAGAAGCCTCTCACAAAGACCTTCTTGTTGCTCCTGATAGAAGAGAGCGCAGTGCCTCTGTCCTTTCTGGACAGCTTGGGTCAGTACCTGAGCTGACCAGGGTAGTGGAAGGGGCTTCATCATAAGGCATAACAAGAGAATGAATGACTGACAGCCTCAGGCACTCCCACATTCCCAAGGCCAAGAGCAGAAACATGAGATAACAGCTACTTGGATGACACCCTCATTTGGATGAGGGTAGAAGGCACTGACGTCATCAAACTGTTGGCTTTATAGAGAAGCAAGACTTATTTCTCCACTGACAAGGATTTATGCCTCTCAGCAGCTGTTTGGGGTTTTATTTACTTTTTTTTTTTTTTTTTGAAGGCTGCCTCCACCTCCTCCTTCAGTCTTCCCTGGATTTACATCTGTCTTCCCAGCTGTGAGTCGCTGAGTCCCAGGGTGCAGAACCCAGGGAGACAAGTGGGGAGGGTATACAAATAATAATTATGTGCTGCTTAAGTCTAAATCTCAGTCCATTGTGTGTCCACCGGCAAGAGCCTTCCGATTCAAGTGTGGGCCTCTCTCTCCCTTTCAGTGTCTGTCTGTAAACCTTGATGGTATTAAGCACGTGTTTTAATAAATATTTTGTTTGCTGTATTCCCATTAATATTCATAGGGAATGGAGCACTTTGGGCTTTGTGATTTTCTAATAAACATTGATGGTGTTACTAGTTTGTAGTGAGTATTCACTATGCTCCATCAAAATGGCAGCTCTAATTAGGTTCCTTGAATTAGCTAATGGATTTTGAGAAAGATAGCTTAGAAAGCTCTTACAGCTGTCCAAGATATTCCTGCCACGGCAGAAAGACAAAGGGCCCCTGGAAGCTACAGACTTCAGAGCTTTAGAAATGCAGCTGACAGTTAAAAAGATAAATTACATTCATATTTTTCCAGTGAAAGTCCTAATACTGAATTAATGTTATTCCTGTAGCGAGCATCCATTAGGAAGCTCATTTTATTATAAGGATGCGTTTTGACCATTAGCTCGCTTTCTGTAGCCCCTCACCCTCCCCTCCCTCTTCTCTCTCCAATTCCCTAGATGTTTTGGATGTGGTATTAAAAAGCTGCTTTGAAGAAGAGGAAATGATTCTTTTGGGGGGCAGGTTATAAATTTCGGAACTCTCTTAGATATACAATGAGTATTCAACTTTGAAAGTAAGTCAAGTAATATATAAAGAAATAACACAGTGATTCAATTTAAGCCTGGTGGCTTAGATTTTTATGTGGAATTTGAAGAAAATTCAAGCTAGGAGGCAATGGGCTTCTTTATACTTGGATAAGAGATGGTTTCATTGTAGACGAGGAAGTCTCTAATAAAGTGTGCTACTCTCTCCTTTCATGCTAATATTCGGTACACCAAATAAAGCAGAGCCTTCCTGTTTGCACCCTCAGCATGAATGTTTCCCAACGAATAATGAATGATGGCATTTGAGTGACTATATCGTATCTGCAAGTACAGAGAGAAACGTTGTTGTGGATTAGTTCACAAGAAAGCTCCCAGCAAAATGCACAACAGACATGGTCTCCTCAAAGTTCCTTCTAGAGATATGTGCACCCATTAGCTCTTAACGTGTATCTGCTCGGAAAATTAGTACCTGGTCCCTTCTCATCTGAAAAGTTTCATTTCCCTGGTAATACAGTGGATCCTTTAGGGAAGTGTCTGCTGGGTCATGAACTCCCAACTGTCCACATTCTGTTTTTATCATTTGCGTCTCCATGTTGCTTCTGCCTCCTCTGGCCTGCCTGCCTTTTGGCCTTTTCCCCACCTCATTAGTAACTTTACCAAACAAGGGTCTGGTCCAGGGAAAGAATGTGAACTTTAAGTCAATTAATTGGGATATTATTTATAGCTCTGGGAAAAACATTTGTTGGGAAAGAAAACAACATTGTTGGTTTAAATGAGAATTTTTTTTAAAATCTTCTTTTGTGTTTATTTTTTATACTCTTCCTAACCACCTATTTCTACAGATAATTGAGAGCTGACAAAAAAGGAGGTGGTTAATAAAACTGGAGGGAACCAGGAAGGGAAGAAACAGTGTGTTGACACAACATAGGGATGACAGATTGGAGAGCTGTTTTGCTCAGTGATATAAATAAAGTGCAAAAGCATTATCATTTGGATATGTACTCATATATATGAATGAATATATATGTGAATGAATAGATGTATACATGAATGAATATATAGATACATATATATTCATTCCAGGCCCCTATGACTTCGCCATAATGGATGATAAAGGCCATAGCTGACATCCGTGTTTATGGACAAACTAGCTGGTGTCAAAGGATGGACAAGCTACTAAAAACTGAGGAAGGCATGGCTTTTATTCATTTCGCTGTGACTTATTTATTGAGTTCCATTGTTGGCAGCATAGTGCGTACTTTTCCTCCTTCTTTGATGTTTGCTGACTCGTTCACTTTTCATATCTCAATGACAAGCTGACACCCCTCCATGGCAGATCCTCAGCACCACCATCGCCTCCCCTGAAAGGGGCAGTGGCAATTTGTTAATTAAAATCCCGTGACTGTTTTTCCCTCAAAATGCCGTGGAAAGGAAAAGTCTTTGTCAAGCCCTAAAGAATTGGTTTCATTTGTTTTGTTTTGTGTGGCTTTAACCTTCTGACCTGTAATTTGGCAGCCAGTACCTTTCCCCTAATGGGAAATTCGTCACTGTATTAATGATGTGTCGTACATCATCACCAGTCCATCTCAGATAAACAAGAGCTGTGGTTATAGAAAAACCTGGGAAGTTTCAGTACCCCTCCCCTTACCCCAATCTTCAGTGGTCCTCGGGTATGGCATCTAATCATTTGGGAGATGGGACTAGAAGGTGAATTTTGCCTTGATGTAGGTAACTGTTGAGCTTGAATTGTACACACACACACACACACACTCACACACGGAAAAGTCACAAAATACAAGAAAACCTCATAGAGGTCAAGTGTTCATCTCACAGATTAGTTCCTCCAGACTGATCTTGGTGGAAAGTCTGTTAAGATGCTGCTGTTGTCCTGCTTGAAAGTCTCACTGTCCCATTCAGAAGGATGAGTAAGAGCGAGCTACTCAAATCCTTTATTTCCCCACAGTGACTCACACACTCCGGCTCTGACGCGGCCTGCAGTGTTCTCTTCCCTGTAGCTTCCCTTTGCGTGTTCCATTCCCTCCTCTTCCATGTCTAGCCTCCTGGTCATGTCTATGTCTCCTTTTCTCCACAAAGTCTGACCTCCCCAAGTGGAGCTAATCACCTCGTCTGTGGCACTGCCGCAGGACTTCATTACACGCCATGATACTTCCTCATGATAATTGCCACATTGTGCTATCATTATCTATTTATGTCACCATTGCCCCCATTGGACTGTGAATGTCCCTGAGGGTTGGATCTGGATCTTAATCCTCCCCAGAGACAGGGACATGGCCCTGCTGGAGAAAAAGTAAAGTTCAAAATGCATGTACAGGTCAGAAAGTCAGAAAGCAGTTACTAGAGAGATCCTATAAGGCAGCCAAGGGCCTAAGTTTGATGTCTAGTTACTGTTTTCCATTCCAAGATGAAGAGGAGGTTGGCATTTCTCTAGCATGGACTTGCAAGAACCTGATCCATCTTTATAACAAATGAAACGATCCATAGGCTATGATAATACTAACTATCCACAGTCCCATAATCCCTGAGGTCAGGAGGTCAACAGAGAGCACCATTGTAGCCAAGTGCACCTTCCATCCTGGAAAATGAGAGTTATGGGATATCCTTGGACCCAATGTCCTTTGGGACATAGATAGATATTACCTTTTTATGCAACCCTTTAAATTCATGAATCTGTTTTATTGTTATTATTCTAACAATACTTAAAACTGCAGACGATCTCAGCATTTGTGCAATTCAGGGGTAAAAGAAATTAAATGTAGATCCTCTCAAAATAAATCATTAGTAAGTTCTTAGTCTGGTAGACCTAGTTGTTTTAGCAGTAATAATATCATTATACAAATTACCTGTTTATCAGATTATGAGATTCAACACCACAAAGCTATGATCCAAGCATCACTTCTAGGTGGCTAGTTTGTTATAGCTCTTAATAGACACCACAGTAAGGACTAAGTTACATGTATGTGCTTGTATGTAATACTTTGATTCTTGACATCTAGGCGTAGATCTAAATCACAGCTTTTAGGTTCTCTCAGTTGGAAAACCTGTTTTAGTATATTTTTCTTTGTCATTTTTGTCGCTTGCCTAAACTCTTCTATTAAAAGAGAAGGTGGGAGGCAGGGCTTGATGTGTAAGAAATTACAGTCTTAACTGCCTGACGTGTGTACATTCTTCAGACTGTCCTCTGACTCCCAAAGCTATCATCCATGCACTGAGTCGTTAGAATTTCCTTACTTTCCCTTAAAATCATGTCATCTGTTAGGGCTTACTTCCTTGTTATCCAGAAGGGAAGACTTAGATGTCCAGCTGTTGAGAATCAGTAGGTTGATGGCACTCCATGGTCCCCTGGGGGAAGAGACCCTCTCTATTGTTTCTTTTAAGGAAGAGGGAATTTCACGGAGGCCTAGAAAATTCCCAAGGTTTCATGGCCTGCAGCCCACAAAGGCTTGCTTTCCCAGAATGACCCTGAAAGCTTAATCCACATCTAAATGTCAGATGTGTATTCTTAAAACTCAAGCCGTGTTTGATTTAAGCCTAGAAGGTAATAATTTTATCTTTTAGTTCCTGTAGCTGTTGGTGAGAATCTCTTTGGAAGGGGTGTGCATATTATTAATTTGCTCAAGAACTGCACACAGTAAAACTTTCTTCCTCCTTGCCTTGTCCTTTGCTCAGTCTAAGAAGATGGATGTGAGGTAAGATAACACAAACTTTGTAGGCTTCTTCCATGTACCATTTTATCTAGATTTTGTTCATTTTATTTTGGATCATAAAATCCTTTGACAAAATGTTTAAGATTTCAAGTGGAGATGTCTTAAAGTTAGTTTTCAAAGTCACTATGTGGTATAAAATCTGTGTATATTCATAACTAGCCTGGAAAGACACTACAGGAGAAGGCTATATTGATTCCTCCTTCTGACCTCTCACCAAACCCACCCAATGTTGTTTCCTTTAGCTCTGCATTAGATGGCTCTCCCCTGCCTGAGCAGCAGCTGAAGCCACTGACTTGCATATGCAGGACCATTTTGGACCCATCATGCCAGTGTGAACACTGGAATCCCATACAGGACACCATAAAACACAAGTAATAAAAGGTTGCGAGAAACTAACATGAACTGAAGGAAACTAAGCTTTTATCTGGGGAAATTTCAGTGGATGGAGGTTTTGATGGAATTCTGTAGCTGTTAAAGTTGCCCAAGCTTCTGTTTTCATCTAAGCTCTGATAAATTAAATGTATCAGTTAGACGCAGTTCTGACGCAAGGTCATGTAAGAATAGCAGTGTCTACATGGATTGCAACACAAGGCCGGGTTCATTTGTCGTCGTAAACACAAGACACAGCTCCACATCAGTCCACATCTACTTTTCTCTGCATTGGCATATTCTTGTTTGGCAAACACCTGAAGAGATGAAGGGATAATCTTGCCATCATTCTGTGTGAATTTTTCAACTAGATCTTAAAATAGCTTTTTTTTTAAGAAGTAAACATTACTTCTTAAAAACTTAGTAAGATTTTCTATGATCCCCATGTACTTCATATAGTTTATAAAATAGATCATATGTATATACATATATGCATATACATTTATATATATATATATCTTAGAAAGGTCTAGTATATATGTAAATTACTTAAGATTACAAATACTCCACTATGTATATTAGAGGAAATGGGCCTTAATAGTATTCAACTATGAGTAATTCAATGGCCATTTTATGATTAAGACAAAATGGCCTTAGAAATTTGACTACAGCCAGCAGGTGATTGTATAGTAGGAGAATAATGTGATTCCCTGACACAGGCTTGTAAAGGTGAGTGGATCTGTAGAAACAACTCATGTGTTATTGTTGAATTGTGAACGACACTGCTGGTGCCACTCTGAGGAGTTTCAGTTTCTTCTGGAAGAAGAGACAGAGAAGCAGGGTGTTCTGACCTCAGAGAGCAGCCCTGCATTGTCTCAGGTGATAAAGAGCAAGAGAGAGTCTGTGCCTTTTATCTGAAGATAGGACATCGATCTGGTGGCAAACCCCAGTCACAACACTCCAAAGCAGGAGCAAGTTGCCTTTCATGACTCAATACATTCAAGGTAAATAGGAGCTGTGTTCATGGTGGGAGTGGGGGTGCTCACCATTATACAATCGGAAGTGTCAAGGGAAGGGGCCTTTCATTTCATTATGCTCCACTACTATGGCTTGATTCACTGAGGTCAAGATCCAGTCCAGGGTTCCAATTTCCAAGACAAATTTTCAAGCTGTAGAAGTCAGAGGGTCAATTCATCTAGGAAGGATGGAAGTACCAAGACATGGATCTCAAGGGAAGCCGATGCTGAGGGCAGGGAGCCTGTGGAGAAAGATGAAGGGACAGGCTAGCAGTGCCATGGCAAAGTCAGGAGCCCGGTAGCTAAGGCACATTGTCATATTATTGCATCTGGGTCAAATGCCACCAGCACAGCTGGGGGAAGGACCAGGATCCAGCCTGAGCTAATATATCATCGTGTTTTGTGTCGATTTTTCACTTCCTATGACCCTCACTTGAACAGCAATTCCTCTGAAGCAGGTTTTGAAGACCCCCACTGCATCCACATAAACAATAGGCTAGCTTAGAAATGTATACTGATGCATACTTTTCAAGGTGTATATTAGTGGAGAACCTATGTGACTTTCCCGTTCTTCTGCCACCTCTCTGTTACGTGATAGTTCTATCTTAAGAGCCTAAACGGTCTCCTGACTTCCTACGAGTATGCTACCTGAGATAGCTGAAGGAAGCAGTCTGTGAAGAAAAAGCGGATTCCACCCATAAAAGTTGACTTGGTCTGTTACTAATGTTGTTTGCCTTTTCTCTAAACTCATCAGTTTTGTGACTGAAATGCAGTTATACTAAACAAGAGGTTCTTCATTGCAGACCTGTTATCATCACACAGCTAACTTGATTCTGGTAGAAATCAAATTTCCATACGATCGAGGTAAACCCTTATTATTTTAGGGGCAGACTATTGGCAAAATGCAGAGTATCGTTTTCACCAAAGCTATTAGGAGCAGAGCCTGGGACCTGGCAGCTTTAACAAGCTAGGCTTAGCCAAATATCCTTAATAGGCCAATTAATTAGACAAATACTTCTAAAAAGCAAAAAAAAAAAAAAAAGGGAGAAGAAGATTTATTCAATATAGCCAATTGGGAAATGGAACAAAGAGATCCAGTCTATCTTCGAAGCCCTGAGCGTGAAGTTCAGGTTTAAACAGAAAGCAAGAAGTAGGCATCAGTAAGAAGACTTGGTCAAGGTGTGGTTCCACCCATCAGCATTGTCTTGAATCCAGTCTCTTGAATCCAGGTGGTCTGACAAGTTGTCAGATAAATGTGAAATCTCTTTCCAAGACAAGGTCCCCCCC